>JACGWL010000006.1:6237307-6463028 GCA_034509725.1 Sesamum angolense | reverse complement strand
ATAGAATTTCATAAATGATGACTACCTCATGCATACATAATTTTGATTTTATCTAATAAAGAAAACGTATCACTCCTGAAGACATTGAAGAGGTTATATGTGTTGTATTTCCTGACAAAGATGTTGATCATTTAACTTATGCAACTGTTGTCAGATGTTGATCATTTAACTTATGCAATTGTTGTAAGATGTATGATCATCCATGAATTATATGGATCGTATAATCCAAATGCCTCATGCATGGTAGAGGGAAAGTGTTCTAAACACTATCCAAAAAAATTTTGTGATCAAACTACCATTGATGAAAAAGGATTTGTGGTATATAGGTGCAAGTTTGATCCCAAAAGTACTATAATGATTAATAGGGTGGAAATAGACAACAGGTGAATTGTTCCATACAACCGTGGTCGCTTTGTATTGTTTGACGTGCACATAAATTTCGAGAGATGTACATCTAAAAAATTGATGAAGTACATGTACAAGTACATATGTAAGAGAATTGATAAGGTTATAATTGCTATTAAAAATAATATTGAAAGCTCTCAGAATCATGAGCAGAGGTACAAGCCTGTTGATGAAATTAAGCAGTATTTCGATCGTCGTTATGTATTAGCTATAGAATCATGTTGGAGAATATACAAATTTGGGTTGCAAAGACATAGTCCAGCTGTTGAACGCTTATAATACCATTTGTCAAATCAGTAGTTTGTGGACTTCTGTGAAGATCATTTGTATAATATTGTCAATCGTTAATGTATCCATGATACAATATTAACCAAACGATTTGGCAAACAAAAAGTACATGGACGCAAGATCATTACTTTATGTGTAATTTCATACTGCTTGGGTTTGCAAATGGGCTACAAAGGATTGGGTCATGAGAAAACATGGTAAATGTATTGATAGGTTGCTTTATGCACATTCAAGTCGTAGAGAAAAATACCCTCGCACAGCTACTTTATAAAGATTGTGGAGCTCAATTTTTTGAGGATTTAAGAACTTTTAATGGAATAAATATATCTTATGTTTAAGCAAGCTTGTGCAGCCCTTGGTTTGTTAGATAGAAATAATGAATGGCATGAAGTACTATCTGAAACATCAACTTGGGTAACCTGGTTAAACTTCAAAACTTATTATCTACTATGCTTATGTTTTCAGAGATAAGAAATCATGTTAACTTATAGAAATGACATTGACAGGCAATGGTGGATGATTTGCAACGTAGAGTCAGACTCGATTTAGCAGATACTAACATACATTTGACTTATGTGAAACTGAATAATTGGGAACTTCAAAAATTGAATGTATACTTAATAGAAATGGTAAGTCATGTTTCTCCTATGCCTCAACCATCTTTTAGATCTTTTAGCCACATAACAAACAGACTTATAAGGGAAGAGCTTCAATATGATAGCATTGTGAAAGAACAATCATTTCGATCACACTTTAATGGTTTGAATGATGATCAATTGAGCTTATAATACTATAATTGAGGTATACGAGAGCAAATGCGGTCGCCTTTTTTTTTGTAAGTGGTAGTTCGAGGATTGAGAAGACATATTTGGAAGACAATAATTGCAAAATTCAGGTTTAAAAAAATGTTGTCTTATCAATTACATCATCTGGAATTGCAACATTGTTGTTAACAGTAACAAGACAGCGCACTCACATTTCAAAATTCCATTTGATTTGGATGAATCATTACGTTGTCATATCAACAAAAACTTATATTTAGCTCAACTAATTCAAGAGGTTTTATCGATAATTCGGGATGGGGCACCAATAATGCATCGATATGGTTTTGAAACGGTGAATAAGACTCTAACAAATATTGCATGTGGTAACTAAAGGTAGACACGAGTATATTGTTGCAGTCTGATTACACAACTCAGAACTTCAGAATTAATGTAAAGTGTTGTATCTAGAGATAAACATGCAACTTATGGCACAGGAAGATTCAACACACTCACATAATCAATTACGAAGTTTTGCTGAATGGATTAATTTGATTGGAGAAGGAAAAACATGATATTTATCTTTTGGTGATGGTGGAGAATCTAACTATATTGAAATTCCTAAAGAGTTTTTAATAAAAAAAAATGGTGATAATTCCTTTATGCAGTTAATAAATGAAACCTACCAGGAGTTGAATGATAAGTACAACGATTGTACTTATCTGAATGAAAGAGATATTTTAATCTAAAAAAACAGTAATGTTGATAAAATCAATTCTACAATGTTATCTATGCTACCTGGTGAAATTCATCAATTTTGTAATTTAAATACTTTGTGTCTTGGGAAAACAAGTGATTATGAGCAAAATATGAATCCGCCAAAATTGTTGAACTCTATAAAAGTTTCTAGTATTCCTAATCATTATTTAGAGCTAAAAAAAGGGGCGACTGTAATGCTTATGAGGAATTTTAATCAGCCTTTGGATTTGAGTAATGGATCTCAACTTATTATCTCGAAAATGGGTGAAAAGGTGCTCGAGGCATGTGTCATCATCAATTCTTATATGGGTGAAGAAGTCCTAATTTCACGAATCATTCTTACCACCGCTCAGTCTCAACCATTTGTTCTAATGAGAGAAGACAGTTTCATATAAAGTTGGTATTTGCAATGACTATTAATAAGAATTAAAGACAAACACTAGATAGAATATGATTATATTTGCCAAAGCCAGTATTCACACATGGTTAATTAGTTATATATTGCATTGTCACGTGTAACAAATTCATTAGGTTTAAAAAATCTCATTTGGAATAAACCTGAAATACCCGAAATTGCACAAAAAGTATCGTGTGTCCTGAGGTACTTATTGCAATTTATTAATAAAATTATTTTATTTTATAATTTTTTTGATAATCATATTTTTAGCATTACTATATATTTTATCATAAAATTCATATATTGGTCTATACAAAATTTATCATAATTGCACAACCATGTATGTATAATTCACATGTTTCTTTCGTTTACGTTTATGTTTTGTTAAATTGCAATATATTTGTGTGATTCAAAAGATTACATACACTAAAAAGTTAAAATACATATTATTGGTAAGTGCAAGAGATATAGATGTAATATATATATATATATATATATATATATATATATATATATATATATACCTTTGGAATTATTGAGCCCACATGGTTGCAAATTTAATATCAAGATTCACTTGATAAAACTGATAGATGTATACACACATGAGCATAAGATAAGAATATCGAAGATGGTTTTTATTGATTGTAAAGTAAGTATATGTCTGATTGTATTATTTTTCAACATTTATGTTTTACTTTTCTAAATTTAAATTAGAAACTTTTGGCAAAATTGCATCTCTTTTTATCAAATTTGACAGGGTTTCTTTATGCAGGGTACTGTTTATGGTTGTAATGTTGCTTACATCGTTTCATGTCAAATTGAAGAAACAGATACAGTATTCAAAGTTTACAAATGATAGTTGTGATAAAAAATATAAAATACTACCCCATTGTTGTCAATTGCAATTAATTCATGGTGTGAAGATTGAAGATATTACAAATTGTTTGAATGAGTTTTTAAGCCATTTTTGTCATATTGTTAGATTCAAAGACATAAAAAATCATATGGATTTAGATTACCAACTTATTTAAGTCAATTTATATTTTACATAATTGTATATATTATTTCTTATGTATATACATATATATTCAAGGTAATTTCTATTTTACTGCAGATATTTTTAGATTGATTCTTTGTGTTACGCATTGTCCACGAGCTCCAAATGGTTCATTTATTCGTGAAATCTTGATCCTCGATACCGTGTAATTGTGCTCTACTTTATTTTTGTAATTTTTATTAATATATGGTTAATATGATATGCAACTAATTATTTCTTTTTTTACATAAAACAGTATGACAATTGTTTCGCATGGTTTTTGTGGTAATTTTGCCATTGATGAAGGGAAAATATTGTCAAAGATGCTTGATCACAACAATATTTTATTGGCATGTGGAGTTGTGGTTAAAATTTTGAGGGTAAATATGCATGGTTATTTTAATCATAAACAAAATATGATTCTTTTTTTTTTTTTCTAATATTGGTTTTATTAGTTGAAAGTCCATCTATAAATACACATAAGTTTAGCAAATGTATATCAACTACAAAACAAAGCTTATAGATTGCCTTAGGACTTGATAAGAGAAACTACATATAAAAATCCTACTGTGGAACTTATTTAATCATTTTTATAATTTACACTTCAAAGTTTGACGGTTTAATGAAGAACTTGCCCCACAAATTAATTTCTATAATTCGATCAATCAGATTTACAATAGCCAAGTCACTAAAGATCTCAAATGCTAAAAGGATTTGGATATGTGATTTTAGACTTCAGGGTGGTATAAGAATTTTAATTTTGTTATTAGTTTATAAATATTAGAAAATATTACAATTAAATATGCTTATGTAATTTAACGCATTGGTAAAAAAGTTTCGCATTGTAGGTCGTATTGAGAAAATGGATATTGATAACATATGATACAACATGCAATCACTGTGAAGATAGTTGAAACCTTATCATGGACAAATAATTTGTGTTAGATGCAATGATGTAGTTGATGCAACTATCAGGTACTATTTTTCATATTATTTACACATATCATTAAATTATTTTATTTGATATTAAATAAAATTATTTGTGATTATAGGTTTGAAGTTTATTTTAGAGTGAAAGATAGCAATGACAGTAACGATTTAAAATTATTGAACAAGCAAACTGAATATATGTCTTAGAATCAAGCTGCTTATTTTAAATTTTTGGAAGAAAAGCGTAAATAACAATCCTATTTTCGGACACAAATAATATTTCATATATACTATTGGTTTTGGCATGACATATTATGTTACTAAGAAAATGGTAGAAATTTGCTACAAGACCACATCAACTAATACATAAGTCGCGCCTATATATTTATTGTGCCTGACCACCAATTCTTCCAAGGCTGTGACATTTATTTTACTAGTTAATTGGTGTGAAGAATATTCTCATCTTCCAAAGAGATTGGACCTTCTACATAAATGAATTGTAGGTATTTATGATTATGTATCATTTAATGAAAAGTGAAAAGTTAATTTTTCTACGAAAATTTTGTTTCTCTAATTTTATATCAGTCATTTGCTTTTTAAGTTCAGCGAAATAAAATATTTTGATGATGTATTTCATAAGCCATCTGATTCACTCTTTTTGTTTGTTTTTTTTTTCTTTCTCTTTTTTTGGCATTTGCAGGTTTCAATTGATTTCATTGTCATTAGTCATTAGTCATTTTGGAATTTGAATCGCCTGTTGATTTTAGTTAACATATTAAAAATGTTATATAATTTTGCTATTGTACATATAAAATTAAATTCTTTAACAATTTTTCATTTAATTTATGTAAATCTGTTTTGCTTTAACCATCTAATTTTTTATTTTTTGATTGATTTTTAGATTCTTTAAGCATTTTTTATAGTACAAAACGTATTTTTCTTTCTCCAATTTGAAAATACTTTTTTTAAAAGGAAGTTTATTAGTTAAAAAAAGTAAGATGTTACGATTCTATAAATCTTTTTTTTTTCTCCAAAAAATACAAATAATTCTTAGCTGATTTAATAAAATCTTAACAAATTCTTTTGAATTAATTACAAATTTGTTATTACTAACACTTATAAGCTTAATATCTTGTTTATCCAAATATTTTAAAAACTTATTTTAATATAAAATTTAATATCTATAAATTATAAATATATTATAAAATGTGTTAAATAAATTCAGCCAAAACATCCAATTTATTTATTATTTTATTATTATTCGATTTGAAACAATAAACTATTATTAATCGAATAAGTCGATTACAATCACTCTTATCAAATATCAATACCTAACAATGACAATTACAATAATTATATCGTGATCAATAATATCAAATAAATAAAATTTAAATATTATTTAAATAATACATAATATTACAGATATACAGTAGAGCAACATCCCATACATGTCATAAAATTCAAAATCATGAAATCTCAATTTTACAAATTGAGCTAAATTTCATTTACAAAACATCACATTACATATGGTAAAGTCAAGGTATGATCAATAACAAGAAGCCAAATTGTCTTCAATAATATAAATAACATTGCAAATATATATAAAAACAAGAAGTTCAAATTATATATTGCAAATTCCCACTAAATACGGCGGGAACATCGACCAGTGTTCTCCCCAAGTCCCCATATATACTTGACCTAAAGTCAAAGGCATCTTTGTATTATATTATGGCTTTAGATTAAATATTTCATCTATATTAATATTAGTTGAGAAGTCTCTCCATATTAATAAACGGCGATTAATGATATAGTTCTATCAATTTTTTTTGAAGTTAAAAATACTTTATAAAAAATAATTAATTTACTTAACTTTTCAAAATTTACATTAACTGACAAATTATAACTATTTTTCTTTTTTTTAATTTATCGATGTAATATATTGATTTATATTTTTACTCTTATTTATAATATATTTTAAAGCCTAAAAATTATTTATTATATGTAGGTAGAAACAACATGTCACAACGGCTAATTATTATAAAAGAAAACCTTTTGTCAAATCAATTTTTTAATACTCAAATTTACACTTTATTCATTTCTTCCCTTTAAAAAACAAAAGAAATTAGTCAGATTAGTAATTTCAATTTTTTTAATGACCTCATAATTTTTTTTTCTCTTAACTACCTACTATACTGCATTTCTCTCTCACCTTACTCCTCTACATTTATTATAATTTATAATTATAATTTATTTTTTTTCACATTTTTTTTCATTATCTCATATTATAATTCTTTTTATATACTTATGAAAACTGCGTACAACAATGCTAATTTAATCAAAAGAGTTCATAATTGACATGTTACTGTTCCTATCTCCAATCCTAAGATGGAACATTAAAGTAATAATATAGAAACTTCAACCGCAAACGCAATCCCACGACCTACAATAAATAGCACTTGATTTACATTGACCAATTAATATTTTTTTAATAATATATTATAATTATTTTTATAATGCATCTGTACAGTATAAAAGAATAAATAATTATGTAAAAATAATATTCCACTTGTTACGCAATTAATTAGGTGTTAACGAGATTTTTTTTTCCATTTTGCATAATTAACAAGTCTAGAAAACGCTTGAATCCAATGAAACGAGTGATAAAATAAATAAATTAAACATTCTACTTCAAGAATTTAATTATTGTAATGCCAAATTCACACACACATAACATAAAGTCCCATGTTCGATATTTGATGAATTTAAAGATCGACGATTTCACATTCTTCTCATAGTCCTCAAATATTTTGTGTAATGAATCGCTGATTTGTTGTATTATGTCTTTTGTTCACTAGTTCGGGCTTGGCCATGTCTTGTAAACATTTTTCTCTAATTAATAATAACATTTTAAAAAAAAAGTAATTTTCACTGTGACTAAGATGACAAATGGGTTACTATTCACACAAATTTCGAGTTGCAAAGTATAATTACGAGATTAGAAATCTATGGAAAAATAAATTTTTTATCTTGTATCATGGCATTAGAGTTGCGTAAGACCCAAATTTATGAACTTCTTGTGAATTTGTCATCTTAATAATATGCAAAACTTAATTTTTTTTTTCATCACATTTAATCCCAAAAGCCACTTTTTCCTTTAAATAGCAAGATACGTGTTGCAGGACACGTGTTTTTGTTGTCTATTTTCTGAAAGAAGTTAAAGTATTGTACTAAATGTGTCAAAAAAAAAAAAAATCTAATTCAGAACCATTTGAAAATTCACGTATGTGAATGACAAAAAATATTGACCATCATATATTGTGGAACTGAAATTGCAATTTATTCTATATGTACACAAGATACACTGACATGATTATGTGTATATATTAAATAAAAAAAATTTATAGAATTCGAAATAGAAAATTCAGTTCAACCGCATACTACATTAAGCAGAAATTGAAACTGACGATTAATATAAATACATATGGACAGGCTAAGGATGTTATAACTATTACAAACATTTACAGCAAACTAGCTCTGATACACACTACTCTCTGCATTATTGCACAGACAACAAGTGTGTGCGCGCGCGCGCTTTTAAGGCAAGTTAGCAGTTCCCTCTGATGATGAAGCACCAGCTTTATGCCTTGAAGCAAAGCGATCAACCAACACAAGCGCATTGCTCGTGACCTGTGCGCAATCAGTGACCCTCGTCGTTATATAGCAACCTTAACATTTCCATCCATCGTGGGATTCCTAAAGCCATCGAGACATGTGTTTTCGAAGGTTAGAGCAGCGCCGACCCACGACTCGACGTTGCCTACGTGCCAGTCGAAGTCCTGGTCCGCCCGGCTGAGCTCCTGCACGGACTGGTTGAGCTGATCGACTGTGTTAGCCATGTTGTCTATGCAGTCCTTGACGGTGCGGTATTCTATCGGCCTCAAGCCCCTCATCCTAGCCATCGTGGACACGAAGCTCGCCACGGACTGAGCTTGGGATAAGCTGACTGAGAGGGCAGCTTGAGCCAGCCGCTTCTGACTCTGCTGGATTGTGCTGGAGTAAGTGGAGAGACACTGGACGCATAAAGCCGGGTAACGAGTGGCTCGGCATTCGGCTGTGATGAAATCTGTGGTATCAGGGGTTGAGTCCGGGGAAGATTTTGCTGTGGAGGAGAGCATATAATGGGAAGATAAGAGAAGAAGCAAGACGATGTTGAATTTGGCATTGTGGTTTTTGAAGTGTTTGTAATGGTGTGTTAGGTTTGAAGTGTAGTGAAGTGAATATATGTACCTTATAAGGAGCTTTATATAGAGCAGGGAATAAGTCACTCGATAAAAATCGGTATGAATTTTCTATTATACTTTCGTCTTACATCTTAGTGTTATATTATTGAGTGTTGGACACGTGTTTATTTTATTAATAATTTAAGGAAAAAAATAAAAGTATAATTTGTAAACGAGATTGCATATAAAAATACAGCACTACAAGAAATTATGCCAATAACTAAGAAAATTAGAAAGCAGAGTAAGTTTGTTGGAATTATCAATGAATGTTAGCAGGGAAAAAGAATTTTAAGTTCTTGTGTTTTTAGCTTGAAACTGACTTGGTCGAATTTAACCATTCAAATAGCAAGTGCAATACCCTTGTCGTGTGATTGGTGTACAGTTTAAGGAGAAATGACCAATTACATAGCAATTAAGTGTGATACACTTGCTCTGTCACTGATTTGGTTCGGCCAAATCTGATTGGGGTAATAATTTTTTAGATTTTAAAATTAACATGAGAAACGAAATATTTGCTTGTTATAATTAGAAATGAACTTTAATGTTTTGTAGCCGTCTTAGCAAAACATTTAAACAATTCCGCCCAAATTTTACTAATAAATATTTTTATTTGTAAAATTTCTAGCAAAAATCAACTACAAAATAATTGATTCTAAAATCAAGGACGAGTTAATTACCAAGTAAATATTCTTCTTACTAAACTCGTTGCTAATGTAAATTAACCACAAATTTCCACTATTTTGCAACGAATTTGTGTTGTTGCTAATAACATTATTTCTTGTAATGTGCATGGATGTCACATCACACTAGAAAAAATATAATTTTCTGCTACGGTTAATTACTATAACCAAAAGAAAAAAACCGTGGCAAATAGAAATAAACTACGACTTTGTAATGGTTTTTGGCCGTTGTTTCTGCAGGCGTGGCCAAAACATTAATCATGGTAGTATTTTAGCTATGGCTAAAACTATGGCAAATATTGATTAATACTGGTAAAAGCTTAAATTTTTACTTTAATTTTACTTAATCGTAGTTAATAGTATTGATTTATCACGATTTTTAAATTCTGATAATTTAACCATAGCGAAAGCTCAATTTTTTTTTTTTTTTTATAGTGTCAGTAATCTTGCAAGTTGAGTTGATCTTCCTTGTTACCTCTTGTTCTGATTATCCTCATCATCAGCAATTGGATAGAGACGTGGTTAACTTTATGTTGACGCAATGGATGTCTAACTATACTTGTAATATTTATAATGTAAGCGTGCAACTATATATATTTTTGTGAAGGAATTAAAAGCCAGAACATCAGTTGCACATGAAGTAATTAATAATTATTTTTCTATCAAATTGCAAAGTCATCCATTCCAAACAACCGAAATCTGGGTTGGCCAACTGATTAGACATCGAAGCAGTTTTGGATGCCTAGGTACCCATTAATTTATAGGGTAAATTACAATAATTTTTTCTGAGTTTTGATATAATTATTAAGAATATTCCCTCGTTATTTGAAAAATTATAAATACCCCTTGATGTTTGATTAGATTATGTAATCATTGAATCGGTGTATGAAAATGTCAACTTTGCCATTACTGTATTTTTTTTTATTTGTAAAAAATTAAACAGGATGGATGAAAAATTTTAAATTTTATAACAGAAATTTATCCACTTAGTCCATAAAAAATATTATTTTAAAAAAATAAATATAAATATAATTTTTAATTCACAAGGGTGTTTTGGTCAGTTCACCATAAAAGTGGGTGGAACCTAATAAATTGGGTTAATTGTTAGACGACCATTAAAATCATGGGATGTTGGTAATTTTTCAAACAACAAAGGGGTATTCGTAATTATACCAAATCTCAGGAAAAGTCGTTGTAATTTACCCTAATTTATAATGTACTTTGGGAGAGCTTATAAACTCTTTAAAATATTTTATAAAAATATTTAAAAACTTATAAGATACCATAAAAATTTTTTGATTTCTTTTAAAGAATAGTTCATAAGCTCTAAAAATAAAATGTTATGAATTTATAAGTTTTTTTTTTTGAGTAAAAAAAAGAGTTGATAATTTATTTATAAGATTTTAATAAATTTCTTCAAATTGATTATACATATTTTTTTTAACATAAAAATAAGTTCATTCCATCACTTAATTAAGTTCATACATTTTGGAAAGTTATACAACGTGAGTATGTACAGGACATATCAAAAACCAAAATATCATACAAAAAAATAGGGTTGGCAATTTCAACCCGAACCCGAAAAACCCGTCCCGGACCCGCCCCGTATGGGGCGGGTCTAGGATGCCATTTTTCGGGTTCGGGGCGGGTCTGGACAGCTAAAACCTAACCCGGCGGGGTCCGGGGCGGGTTATGGGTCCTGTCTCTCGCCCCATTGGACCCGGCCCCGGTCCAACCTCGCCTCTTTTCTTATTGTATATTATTAATATATACAATATATTATAAATAAAAAATTATCTTATATATATATGAATCCTAAAATTATATTAAAATATTTAAATCTAAACTGATATTATTTCTTAAAAAATAATTTTTAATGTATTCTTTGTATAAATTAATTAGGTCGGGACGGGGCGAAATTTTAGCATGGCGAGGCGAGGCGAGGCGAGGCGAGGCGGGTTATGGGGCTGGCAAAAATTAAATGAGGCGGTCTGGTACGGGTCCAGGCGGGGCGAGGGCGGGCGGGTTATGGGGCTGAAAAAATTAAATGGGGCGGGTCTGGTACGGGTCCAAGCGGGGCGGGGGTTATGGGTCTGGCAAAAATTAAATGGTGCGGGTCTTGAATCTGGGCGGACCCGTACCAGACCCGCCCCATTGCCATCACTACAAAAAAACTAGGACGACAATAAAAAATCCAATTACAAAAAAAATGGCATGCAGCATATTTTGCAAATTTATCAGCTGCCCAATTCACTTCCCAAACGCCAAAACTTAAATGAATGATTTACAATTTCTCCCATAACACCTTACAGTCCTGCAGCAGAGGGTGATTCCCTATGCCTGCAAAAGAGAGTAATCAAGATTTGCTATTTCTAGTATCTTAATTATATTTGACTATTTCTAATATCTTATAAGCTCTATAATATTGGGTTTAAAAGTGTTTGTCAAAATCCAGAGTTGGATCTTGCCAACGTTTTAGTAGAAGTTATAGATTGATTTTTGATGGATTGGTCTCTTGGACTCCCACCCGATCCATTTTGCAATTTTAAGTACATTTAAAAATTATCACTCATAATAATTGTACATTTCGAAATTTTCTAGTCCTCGAATTTTACACATTGAAAAATATAATATTATTCAAAACCTTTACATTTTTAGTTTAATTTATAATAATATGATATTATATTGCATAAATACACACAACATAAATAAATATATAATATTTTAATTAAATGGAATCCAATTGTGACTCGTTTATAAAATTCTACCCACAATTTGAATCATTGCTATTTGACTCGGACCTGCCCTTTGCTTTTCCTCAATAAACTATATATCTTTGGAGATTTTCTTTTATAAGTAAAAGTAACAAATTATTATTAATTAAAATAAATTACTTATAATGATTCATATCGAATATTAATATAACAAACCAATATAATAATTATACTCTAATTAATAATATCAAATACATTAATTTTAACGAACGTCTACTATTACAATAAAAATTTATACCACCTACCATTCAATAGAAATAATATTCATATTCACTAACTGAATTAGACCTCGTTTACATGTCTTAATCCTACTGGTTGTGCATAAAACAACAAAAATACAACAAGGCTAGTCAAATCACACACTTCCACAACTCGAATGTTACATTATTAGGCCCTTCCGAGTCAAGTACTGGCACACCATTAATGCAATTAAAGGACGATAATATGAAACGGGTAGTCAATATATATCGATAATTGTGAACGCGGCTAAGTAATTAAATATTCTTGTAAATTATATCGATACTATTTGAAATTAAATTTGTAATCTCAAATTCTTTGTAAAATTACAAGTATATTTTATAAATGAATGTAATATATATATATATATATATTATATATATGATGTGTTTGTGTAAATTTTTATTATTGAATTATAGTGAACGTAAGTTGTAATTACAATTATATTTTTAAAAAATATATTTATATTTATGTAAAAGAGTATGTGATGTTCATATATTTATAACTGTAATTATAACATTAAAAAATATACTTACAAAGAAAAACTGAAAATATTTATATAATTTGATCTAATATTAGAGAAGTACGAATATAATACATTCTAAGGGTGAATAGTAATTTACCCCCTTGTGATATTAAAAATAGACAAATTATTTTCTTATAAAAAATAAATAGCATTTTACCCTCTTGTCTTTTATAAAATAAAGTAATTTACCCTCTTGTGTTTTGAAAAATGAAGCAATTTACCTCCCTACCTGAGGAGATAAATTACTTCAATTTTAAAAATATAGAAAGATAAATTGCTACATTTTAAAAAATACAAGGGGTGAATTGCTATTTTATTTTCTATAAGAGGACTGTTTTACATATTTTTCGTAACACATATAGATAAATTATAATTTATCCTACACCCTAAATATTAATAGAGGCAATGTGATGTTAGTCAATTCTAAGTCATTTCTAGAGAGTAATTAAAGTACACGACTAAGATTTGAACCAACCACGAACTTCGTTACTGCGAAGCAAAAGCTCTTGTTGCGTTTTTAAATTTATATATAGGCAAAGTTTATATTTTTAATTTTATAACTTTAGATTATTAGTATTTTTGGTCCTATAATTTATTTTATTTAAATATTTACTTTATTTTTTAATAAATTTAATCTCGAACATCCCATATTTGGTCCTATTTTTCACAAATTTAATCCTATGTTGATGATTTTATTCTCCATCACATTGTAATAGATCTTATTTTTTGGTCTTGTAACTATGAGTATTTAGGATCAAACTTGTTAATACAAGACTAAATTTATCAAAAAAAGATCAAATGTAAAATATTCTGGATTAAATTTGTCAAAACAAATTAAATATATAAATAAAATAAATTATAAAACCAAAAATACTATAATAATCTAAAATTATAGAACCAAAATATAATTTTACCTTATAAATAATATAAATCCATGTCAGAGGATAGGATCTTCGAGGGATGATTATTATTGAATTCAAGTTTGTAATTAATGAAAGCAACATTTTAACATCTTTTAATCGCCAAACAGCAATAACTAAACTAAACTAGTACTAATTAGCCCTGTGTGTTGCATTGGAATACATTTGACAAATTTAATCCTATGGATAAGTTAGATTCATACCCTTATGAGGTTTGGTGTAAAAACAAAATACATTTATATTAGATTAGAAATTACAATTGTTATTTTTTTGATTTGTTTCATTTTACATTTAACCCTACCAATAAGGTCTGATGAATTTAACATATGATGTTTCGAAAATACTCCTTATAAAGTTTTGGCTATGGGTAAATATCGTTTTTGGTTCCTCAATTATACTACTCATCCAAATTTGGTCCCTTATATTTTTCCCTCATCAGATTTAGTCCCTCAACTTTATAAATTTCATCAATTTTGGTTCTTTCTGTAATCTATCCGTTAGTTTTAATGGATTTGTGGGCAAAAAAAAAAAAAATATGCTGCCAGAAGAACTCAAAACTATGACCTTGCATGAAAGAATAAGTAGCCTCACCACTCAACAAAATACCACCACCTAGATATTTTGTTGTATGAAATATTACTTACAGATAACTATAAAATAAAAAATATGTTACATAATATTTCGAAATCATGCTGAAAATTTTCAAAATCAAACCAACATTAATAATTGATATCCTATATATCATGATAACAAAAATTAAATATAACCAACAAAAATAACACAAATACACAAGTCACAACATATAAACAAATACATAAAAGTGATGTCATCAAATACATAAAAATAATCTAAAAAATATTATGCACATCAGTTAAAACATAATTTAAAAATTATTTTATGTGTTTGATTTATGAAATTATTTGGTGTGAGTGTGTTATTTTAGTTGGTTATATTTTAATTTTTGCTAATAGAATATATAGGACGACAATTATTGATGTTGGTTAATTTTGAAAAATTTCAGCATGGTTTTGAGATATTTTTTAGCATCTTTTTTATGTTACAGTTATGTATATATTTCATTTAATAAAATAACTAGGTGGTGTATTTGGTGGAGTGGTGAGGTCACTTATTTTTTTATGCAAAGTCACGGTTTCGAGTCCTTATAATAGTAAAAAATTCATATATATTTTTTTAAAACTGATGAATAGAGAGCGAAAGGGACCAAATTCATGGAATCTATAAACTTAAGGGACAAAATCTAATGAGGGGAAATATAAGGGACCAAAATTAAATAAATGGCATAGTTGAGGGACCGAAAGTGATACTTACCCTTTTGGCTATCATTACTAGTAAATAGGGTTACATAAAGAAAATTGTTTGCGTTTAAAACCAAAATTACGGTCGTTAAAAATAAATAGCAACAAAAAATTATCGCGACACTCCGAAGCCCCTATGCCAAAATGTTAGAGACGAGAAATTTTTGTCTTTGATTCTGAGATGGAATTTCCATCTAATTCTGTCAAAAATAATAAATAATTTAAAGAATAATCCATCTCTATTTTTGTGGATATTTCGTCTGTGATTTCATCGAAACGGCAAAGCACTTTTCATTCTATTTGTAATTCCGACACTAATCTGTCTCTCAAGACCAAAGATTTTGATTTGTTATATTTTCTGTCAAATAACATTAAAGCTTGGAAAAAAAAAATTCTCAAGTTTATACAATATCTCAATAATGTTCTTCTCAAATTGTTGCATGTGCTCCACACACAACACAGTTCTAGATATAAATTAATTAGTATAATTTGCAAAAAATATTGGGTCTAGGTCTGCCTGGACCCAAATATCAGGTCTTCAGGCCTCAAGACCCATGGGTCTTGAATGGGATAAAATGGTTTGCTTAGGGTATGGGTCTAAGTTAATTTGTTCGGGCCCATTGACAGGCCTAACATTTTGCATACGTTGTACAATAACTTTTGTAATAATCTTATAGATCATGTTACAGTATAAAATAGGTCGAAATTTAGCAACTGTACTAGGGACCGCTACCTTGGGAATAAAAGTAAGCAATGTGGAATTAACTTGTTTCAGTAGCTTACCTGATGTAAAGAAATCCTGCACTGCTTGTGTAATCTCATCACCAATCACTAGCCATGCAGCTTTATAGAAGCCAGAAGAAAACCCGTCTGTCCAAAAGCTTTGTCATCCGCAATATCAAACACTGCAACCTTGATTTCAGTTCGCTAACTGGATGTATAAAACCATCCACTTCATTCGGAGAAATCACGGTCGGAGGTAATTAAGATTAAGTAAATGGTTGCGTCGTTGTCCTCCCAGTAGTTTCGTGTAGAAATTAACAAATTCCCCCGCCACTGCATTTTCTTCGGTAAGAACATTTCCTTGGGCATTTGTGATTTGAAAGACTTTTTTAGATGCTCGACTAGCCGCCACCTTCTTAAAGCATATCTTAGAGCATTGGTCCCCTCCTTTAAGCCATTGTAATTTGGCTCGTTGCTACAACATAATTTGCTCTAATTTAGACGCATTGTGGAAGACAATGCGAGCCACACATTCCAATTGAGATCATGATGGCGATCCTTTGTAGATGTCGTTGCACCATGTTCAAGAAATTCGTTGCTTTGGTAAAATTTGCCAAAAGATCTACCTTCGCTTTCCTCTGGCCCCAAAATAGTGGTTCAAGAGTTTTAGCTACCTGGTAACAATATACATAGGAGTGTCATATATATTGTGTTGCAAACACACCTTGTACCAAACCAAAAAAAAAAAAAACTCAGTGATTTGACAAGATAATTATCAAAGAAAATAAACGCTACTATCTCCTAGGCTTATACCCTTGCAAAATAAGTGGTGAATGATCTGAAGTTCCAGTAGTAGTGTTGAGACAACAGTATTTGGCCAAATTGAAAAACCTTCTATAATTTGCCAACATATGGTCAAGTTTCTTCCAAACTACACGGTCCACCACCACAATTATGCCAAGTCAATACCGCTCCTTGCATAGGAATGGAGAGAAGACCTGTATCCAGAAATTTTCCATCGTTATTATATCACCCGACGCCCCCACACCCTTCACCCAAATCAAGCACGATGTTGAAGTCTCCAAGCACTAGCCACAAGTCGTCCCTCACGTCCACCATAAATAGTGTTAATTGCTCCGATAACTCACGCCTAGGGATAACCTCATAAGCCCATAAACCACTATGATTAGGGAGACGAATGTGTACGTCGAACATATACATGACAGTGAATATATTGAGAATGCACCGTGAGAACCTCCACATTTATCTCAGTTTTATTCCAAGCCAACTAGATACAATTGTCCGGTCCCATAGGATCAACAAACCATTTCTAACCATTCATTAGTTGTGATTGAACAACGAATAACATTAATAGAAACCACACATGTTTCTAATAAACCAATCAAATGAAAGGATACATTCAGAAACCAAATTCCTTACCGCCATTTTGATGGTCTCGACGATTAAGACCACGAACATTCCAGTGTGTCGCTTGTATCATGGAGGGATCCTTTAGGGGCTGCTGTTGTTAAGACCCCATTCGAAAGCATCATCCTCATCAACTAGACTTAAAACGTTAAAAGGGTTATACACAACCAATTTCTTACCTTTATTAGATGAAGGCATTCCAGCCTCGGTTTTGTGTTCATGAACCGCACGAATGTCCAAGACATAATTCACATTCTCCTCGTTAGTTTGTATCCATCCCTTAATAGGAACTGCAGAAGTAGACTGCTCCTTAGAGGGTGGAGCAGGAGTGGCTGACGATTTTTGCACAACCACAACTACTAGTGGCTTCACCTGTCGTTTAGTGGAGGACCCCGCTATAGAATATCTCAATGATTTACACGTAAGGCACATAGGTGGAACCCATTCAAATTCAATGTCCACACGACAAGGGTGTTCACCTCCATCCTCACTAGATGTTTTGGTATAGATGAATTAAAATCAAGCATGACACACACACAAGCAAAGTCCAGTCTCATGTATGCTTTCGTGATAGCATTTGGATATAACGACCTGCCTACCTCACTAGCAATCGTGCTAAGGCCATCAAAAATCCAAAATTCCACTGAAAGATGGCGCAGTTTGATCCACACCAGCACCTAAGTATGGCTATGCTTGCAAATAGCCATCCCTGGTTCCAAACGTTGCAACATAATTGGTTGGCCATGGAATAACCATGACCCACCCTCAATAACCTCCTCCATCGCTACGCAGGTTTTGCATTGAATGAAGAAGAAACCATTAACGGTAGCAATAACATCTCTAACTACATGTCAAATTGATCGAACAAAAGCATTTACCTGGTGGAATTGTGGTTCCCAACCAAGAAAACACCCAACATCCATTACTTCCCATTTCTATGAGCCTTCTTGTACATATTCAGGTGGGCCGCACAACAATTTCACCATTTTGTTATTTTAGTGGAATGAATCGAAGACTTTTCCACGAAGAATTGTTGAATGCTTCACAAATCATTCCTCGGGCCGAAAAGGCGAGGAAGTCATGCGTAATGGCACATTACGAATGAAAATTCTCATCGTTGGATGATTCGGCTGAGAAGTCAGTAGCTCTTGATTCACAATAGCATGCTCATGAATGTGATGACGAGTCGATGAAGAACCAGCCCCTAAGGGATTTAGCGGATGAGAAACCCTAGCATGCGCCACATTAAGTTAGGGTTTCCAATGCTAGGTGCCGCCGTAAGGGTTGGAGGGTGGTCCACCTCGGAGGTATGGTTTTCAAGACTATGCGCTACCGCAAGTGGTGGGGGAGGATCTGTTTATACCATAGGAAGAAGGTTACATCGTTTCATACATAATTCGCGAGCCAAGAGATGTTCATGAACATATTTCAATGCAAGTGGCCGCTGCACCATCGAAGCCGCTATAATTTGCCCTACCTTCACTTCCCACTTCATTTTCAAAGTTGCCAGTGCTTCTATGGATGTCAAATCCCCCTAATTAATAACTTCTATGAGCCAATTTCAAGAATTCAACAATACTAAAATCTCGCTTCAAACGTGTCGCCGTATCATCTACCCTATCGACTGTCGTCGAATGTAGGGGCCATGAACGTAGGTTAGCATGATTTGTAATGTGTGTTTGAGGTGTAGCATGTGAGATAGAACAGAGAGAATTTTGAGAGTCCATTTTTTCTTTGGTTCAAATTTTTATGAGAGGGACTCTTGAAGTAGACTAAAAGTGGATTCATAATTAAGAGAATTTTAATTAAGGTTTTTTAGATTTTCTCTTATATTATGAGTTTGACCCATAATCAACCTATATCAAATCCTATTAGCTAAAGATTATCAAAGTCCAATCCACAACAACCCATTTTCTATTATTAAAAACCCAAACCATCTCAAAACTAGTTAGATTATGTTTAACCTTTTTTTACCCACATTGACACCCATATAAATACAAGTATTTTACCTCTATAATCTTTTTGTATGATATTTGCCAACCCTAATAATATGTTAGTTTTTCATGAATTTTCTTCTTCGAGGTGGTGTTCCAAACTCACAATATTTATATTATTTTCAAGTATGAAAACGAGCTATCAAAGTCATATGAATGTGATTTTAGATTTTTCCACTACAAATAAAGAAGAAAAAAGCAAGTTGAAAACTTTGTTATTTCAGGAAAGAAATTGATTAAGAATTACATAATAAATCAACAAAAATATTGAAGTTGTTGTATTAAGTATTACATTGGTTAAGAAATTATATATAGTGTATAATTGAAGTTTGGACATCATATTGGATATGTAAAAAGTACATCTTCTTTGTTAGTTAGTTAGTTATTCATTTTAAAGAAAAGCACTCTTAAAAAAATATGTAAATATTTAAATTTCAATTATCTGTTTTTTAATATGTTAATCTCTCTACCCTTTTGTTTCTTTTCATGTTAATCAAGTGGCATATATAAATTTAGGCAATTTATGGTCCACTGAGGCACTCAAACGCTAATGATTGAAGCTAAGCACCAACTAAACTTTTTAATGAAGTTCTCTTAGATCGACGTAAAAATAAGGGACTATCTAGTTTGATTCATCCTCGGTTATTAGAAATTGGATCTGTAGGGTAAGTTTTCAGCATAATCCTTGACTTAGTAATTAACTATGTTAACATGTATTAGGTAAACATAGGGCAATGATTAACAAACTATGTACTATTGAAAAGATGAGGTGATAGACTGATGGTGCCCTACAACAGACACGAAACCCTTCCAAACCACCTGTCGACTCTTCCCTTTGGATCAGTGCACTAAGAGCCTCTATACATAACAAAACAAATACGGGGAAAGTGGGTATCCTTGACAAAGTCCCCGATAAGAGACATTGTTCACACATCTTTAAAATAGCCGAAGCAAGAACCATTAAGTAAGAAATAATGAGAGACATTATTCACACATCGGATAATGAGATCAAAAACCCGCCCACCAAATTCTATCCTACCAAGAACAATCAGGAGAAAAACAAAAAGATACAAGAAATGTAAACTGAAATATTACCTTTTAATTTTCTTACGTAGAATTACAACAAGCATTGATCCCATTCTATTATTTTTCTATTCACTTTAGAATTTAAATTAGAACCCCTCTAATTGTCCACACTACACTTTGGAATAAAATTATCTTATAAATAAACACGCATTTATGTGCACACTAAATACAAAATCATAGGCACATAATTGTGGACCAAATTAACCTTTAGCAGCGGAAGTATGTCGTCCCACGTATCCGGATCTACCTTGTCTATAAACCTATGTTTTTTATTGGATTATGAACTCATCGTCTTTCTCGTTAATTTGAGATCATCCCCACAAATATTTTCAAGATCTCCCCACGTTGTATCCTGCTTCAAATATTGTTGGAAACCATGAATGCTCCTTGCTTGCCTCGATGAATTACTACTAAAGAAACCCACTCATTTACAAACCTAAAATCTATGGAGTTTATAATGATGTTCCAAGTAAGAACATAGATATATATATATATATATATATATATATATAGAGAGAGAGAGAGAGAGAGAGAATTGTGATCATTGTATCACACTTGTATTTTTATGTTACTTTGATCATAATCATGTACCCTATTTATAAGTGTACCCAACCCTGTAGTGAGGTCAAGAGGTTTCTCTCTCTAGAAAGAATGTTCTCCCTTCTCTCTAGAGTGTCTCACCATGGATTCGTATTTGAACGACTTTTCTTCAATATTTTGCAAATTTGACTCCGATTAATCAAGTCTCCTCTTGTTGCTCATCATTTCTACTGTTCGTCTTTGTGGATTTGAGTGAGTTTGGCCGTTCGGTGAACCTCTCCTGCCAATTAGTGCTTTGGTTATTTTCTACTACGGATTTCTTTGCTACCAAGGAAATCCTCTTAGTTGCTGCCCGAGATCTCCTTGTCGCTAGGAGGTTTTCTCCATTTTCCTACAGATTACAGAGTGGCGGAGTTAGGTGAAGTTTTTCCATTTTTGCTCCACCAACATTTTTCTCCGTTGTTGCCCAACCTGCAGTTTCCGCTATTAGTTGGACAGGCTACACTTTCCTGCTGCCTTGTTTGACCCGCAGCATCCGTCCTTTTCAAAATAGCCTGTTATATCTATTTTTGTGCTTGACCAAAGACTGCTAAATCGGCTGCAGCTGTTGGGATCTCCTCTTTGACCTTAGTCAGCCACCATGGCCGAGACCAAGAAAAATAAGCAACTTGTTGAAAGAACCTGCAATAGTGATCGCCCAAGCCTTCCGGTCGGCCAAGTCCACCAAGACTTCCGGCCAACCAATTGTAGCACCAGCTTCCGGCAAAGTGACAGCGGCGGTCGAACAACCTGTACTGACAGTCGTCCAGTCGTCATCGCCCTTATTTTCGTCAAGGAACCCGCCAAGCTTGCCGACATAACCAAGGTTGGTCCGCTTGATTTTCATGGCTTCATTTTCGATTTAGAGGTCTCCCCCTTTGCTGCTAAGAACGATGCTAGTACTGTCCTTGCTTCCAATATCTCCGAACCCCAGTCAATAGAGGCACTGTTGGGCAAGGCAAGCAAAATCGAAGTCGTCGGCGCTACGAAAACTTCCTTTCAGTAACTATTGCAAGCTTACCGACGATAATAAGCTCATGAAATTTGCGGTTGAAGATGAAACACTAAAACTCGGGACCAACGAATTGATTGACGTCCGCACAAAATTGGGATTCTACCTCATCAGCTACATTGTCGGCAAGTTTTCGGGACTTAAAGTGATACATGCATTATCCTAATCATGGGGTGCTTCCTTTCAGCAATATGACAGTGGGTGGCTAATTTTCAGATTTACACGTCACTAAGATAGGCAACGCATTTTGGTCGATGGATCGTATTTCGTCTATGGACGTTCGCTTTTACTCAAAAACATGTCGGACTGTTTTGAGTTCAAAGAGGACAATATTAGCCTAACTCTAATTTGGGTCATCCTTCCATCACTTCCACTCGAATGTTGGCATCCGATGCACTTGGCAAGATCGGATCGAGATTGGGCTCTCCCATTGTCATGGATTCGCTGACTATGACGATAGAGCGTGTTTTATACGCTCGTATCTTGGTTGAAGTCAATGCATCCAATATACTAGTGGACGAAGTGGAGTTTATCCTTTCAAATGATGTGGCTAGGAAACAACAGGTTGTCTATGAATTTATGCCCAAGTTTCGCTCAGCATGCAACCATGTTGATCATTTGAAGGATTCATGTTAAGGCACCCAACTGCCAGCCGCCGCTGCTACAACTACTACTGCTGCAACCGTTAAGCCAATTACCTCGAAGAAAGTGCAGCCTACCGAGTGGACTGTGGTACAACATCGACATAAGAATAATCAAAAGCACCTACACCCGACCAAAGGTGTGCAGCAGCCGACAACGATGAATAGGGATAGTCGGGACCATTTGAGCCATAACCGAGCACGATTGCGGTAGTGCAAAACATGCCCACAGGACTGGCCGTTATAGGAGCACACTTAGTGGCAGACTCATCCGGTTCCTTTGATGAACTAGACTCCTCGATATTAACACAGCATTTTATACTGGGGACTACAACAACCATCCTTGCTCCGAGTGAACCGAAACTGAAATAGAAGTAGGAGGGGAGTCCCCTTCTTCTCAACCCTTATGAAGATCGGAGTTTAGAACGTGAGAGGCTTTAATCGGCCTCTCAAACACAATAGGGTAGCCTACCTTATTAAGAACAATCAGCTTTGCCTCTTGGGCATTTTGGAGATAAAGCTTGTTGCGTCGGTCATTCCAAAAATCATGCACCGATCATTTACGAAATGGTGCCAAACCAACAACTTTGATACTATTTCTGATGGACGTATCCTTATTATTTGAAATCCCGCTGTCATCAACCTTCATTTGAAAGATATTTCACCGCAAGTGATCCACTGCCATGTTACGAATAAGTCATCCCAACTCTCCTCTTGCATTTTATTTACTTACGGCCTTTACACTGTAGTGAATAGAAGGGGCATGTGGGAGAAACTTTTGGAATTGGGGCAGTCGTTGGTAGGACGTGGCTCTTACTAGGTGGTGTGTGAAATCTCCTGCAGAGAAGCAACTAGGTGTTCCCCCAACTTGGTATGAACTTAAGGACTTTGTCGATTGCTACCTCACACATGGACTGCATGATGCTCCAACAACCGGCTGTTACACACTTGGTATTCCAACAGTGATAGCAACCCTATTTGGTGCAAGCTTGACTGGGTTATCTTGAATAATTAGCGGCTCGAGGCTGGACTATATTGTGGTGCCCATATCAACCCACCGAGATGTCTCTCCAATTACTCCCGGGTATTATCTCTATTGTTGATCATCCCTCCCCAAGCCTAAACCTTTTTGGTTTTTCAACATATGGAAAGATCATCCGGATTTCATTGCTACAGTTGAGGAGGGATGGAGCTTGATTGTGGAGGGTTCGCCACAATTCAAACTTTGCAGAAAACTAAAGGCACATAAAAGCTCCCTTAAAGCATTCAACAGCTTGCACTACAGCCACATTTCAGTTAGAGCTAAGGAGACAGACCTTGCCTTGCAAGATGCACAGCTCCACCTTGAATCTAACCCTAGGGATGTAGCTGTTCAGGACTCGTTGTGGGACCTTAGGAAGAAGGTCATCTTCCTTGGCGAAGTTGAGAAGCATTTCTACTTTCAAAAGGCAAAGATCTATTTCTTGAAACAGGATGACCGAAGCACCTAGTTTTTCCACAACATGGTGAAGAGGAATGCAGCCAGGAACTCAATTTGGCAGTCACCAAAAGCGACGGTTCCATTATCACTTCTGCTCCGGATAATTTTTAGGAATTCATTGCCTTCTACACCTCACTCTTAGGTACCGAGTATCAGACACGGATGGTGGATGATGATGTGTTTGAATAGGGCCCCATGCTCTCTTCGGAGCTTGCTTCGAACCTTTGTAGCGCAGTCACACCGACAGAGGTCAAACTTGTTATTTTTAGATTAGTGACAACAAGGCACCCGGGCCAGATGGTTATACATTTTGCTTCTTCAAGAAAGCATGAAACGTCGTAGGCGATTTTTTTTGCTGGGTTGTTATGGATTTCTTTAGGAATGGGCGGATGCTATGGCAACTCAATCACACTATTATTGCACTTGCTCCCAAATCTGAGGCACTCTCCTTCAGTTGTTGATTACCGGTCGATCTCGTGTTGCAATGTGATCTACAATGTCATTACAAAGATCATTGCAGATCGACTTTCCTCTAATCAAAACATCTCATTAGAAGGGGCCAAGCAGCCTTTGTTGGGGGCTGAAACATTGCAGACAATATCTTTTTAGCTCAGAAAACAGTCCGATAGTACTCGAGGAAACAGATTTTACCTCATTGTACTATTAACATCGACCTACGTAAGGTTTTTGACTCGGCCTCATGGACGTTTCTCTCCCAAGTCCTTCATGAGTATGGCTTCCCTCCACTTTTTATCTCTTGGATTATGGAATGTATCTCCACTCCTTCTTTTTCAGTGGCATTGAACGGCTCCCTATATGGGATTTTACCGAGAAAAAAAGACCTAAGGCTAGGAGACTCGATGTCGCCGGCCCTCTTCCTTCTTTGCATGGAGTTCTTTTCACGACTTATCAAGAAGAATACATCAAACTCCAACTTCAACTTCCACCCAAAATGCAAGAAGCTGAAGATTACCCACCTCCTCTTTGCCGATGATCTCATGTTTTTCTCTCGAGGCGACCTTCCATCTATTTATATTTTGATGGAGTGTCTCCAAGAGTTTAGGGATGTTTCTAGCCTTGCCGCCAATACTTTCAAATTGGGCATCTTTACGGTAGGTACTCAAAATGATGTATTGGATGGAATTCTTACTTGGATGGAGTCTGCTAGAAGAAACATGCATGTTCGGTATCTTGGAATCCCACTTGCGGGTAAGCGGCTTTCGGTCACTAATTACTTACCGTTTGTGGACCAGATTGCAAGTTGCATTGGCAAATGGACAGCTAAGTCCCTTTCTTTCGCAGGCCAACTGGAATTTATACGTTCAGTTATTCAGGGTGGGGAGTGTTTTTGGCTCCAAGTATTCCCACTTTCAATGGTGGTTATTGAGAAGATCCATCGATTTTGCAGGGCTTTTCTCTAAAACTCTAAGAGAGCACCGGTGGCCTGGGAAGAAATTTATCATCCGAATGAAGAGGGTGGACTAGGTATCCGATACATCCAATCCTGAAATGTTGCTCTCCTTGCCCGAGTTTTGTGGAATATTCATCGCAAGGCAGACACGTTGCGGGTAAAATAGGCCAATGAGATATAACTTAGAGGCGCTTCACTTTGGGACTTGCAGCCGAAGAAGAGTGACTCACCACTCTTTCGACGACTTGCCGACGCTCGAGATAGAGTCGCCACTACATTCGGCTAATTAGATGCGGTGGTCCAATATTTGGCGGAGTGGCCGAATAGTAAGGGACTCGAGGCGTCCAAAGCCTATGAGTACTTCAGGCCAAAGCTTACGAGACAACCTTGGAAAGCTGCAATCTATAAGGCATTTGTCCCGCTAAAGTACTCATTTATCTTGTGTTTTGGACTACGAAAAAGATTGGCTACACGTGATAAACTTGTTTTCCTATAGGAGAAAGCATCATGTTCGTTGTGCATCAACACTAATAAATCGGTCAAACATCTCTTCTTCGAATGCCCCTTCAGTGATTATGTTTGGTCAAATATCTGGCAGTGGCTAGGCATCACCCAACGTATTGTCAATCCTTCTCAGTGCGGTCAAGTAGCTCAAGAAAGGAACTGGCTCCTCTATGCAGAACAAAGCACGGCATCTCGCTTTGGTATGCACGATCTACAGCCTTTGTAGGCACCGCCAATAAAAGCACCTTTGAAGGCGTAGCTCCAAATCCTGAGGATCTTGTAATTTCTATTAAAATTATAGTGTATAGGCTCATTTTGGCACTCTTCCCATATAGATTTTTATTGCACTTTAATCCACATCGTGGATCTTTTCTATCTCTCCGCGTATGCTCGGAGTATCTTGTAAATATGATTGAATTAATGCACTTACATTTCACCAAAAAAAAAAATGTATCCAACCATATCCCTAAGAAAGGTCTATATTCCAACATATATTTGGAAGACTACAAACTCTATCTCAAATAGGGCCTATCCTAATTGAGTCTTTATCTAATATGTATTTGAAAGATTCAAACTCTATATTGAATATGGATGCACATTGGGCAAGAGTCCACAAACTTGACCTAATGTTCAACATTTTCCACTCATACATATTTGACTCAATCTCTATGATACTCATAATCTCAATTTTTCAATCTCACTTTCATCTATTCATACTGGAAATGAGGCGTGTGACTAAGCGAGAAGGAACAATAAGGAGAATTAAAGAAACTTTGCTAACCTAAAAAATGACTCAAAATTCTCTCTCTTCTCTCACACATACTACACCTTCTACACACACTAACCCTAACCATGCAACCACACCCGAGGCAGCAGCGGACGATGGCGGAGAAGGTGACTTTGCTGACAGAGAACATGGCGCGGTCATGCGACGGCCGGAGGACGCTCCACTGCGGAATTCCGATCTAGATGCGAAGGTTACCTGTGAGTTCAACTTCACAGAATTCTACAACCTTGCCTCTCGAGTTATTGATGAAGGCGACGCCGTTTCTATGGCGGCGCTCGTGAACTTGAAGGCTCGATGGATGAAAAAGTTTGGAGGGGGATCAGTCAATCCAATGATCGCGGAGGTGGTAGGGCTTCGGCCGGTGGCTTCCCGACAACCTACATTGTTTCCTATCTTGAGGTCGGCAAGGCGATTCCAATGGCCGCCTGTGGATTCTCCCATAGCTGGCCCCTCACCTGCGACTAGGGTTTCCACGCCAAATTCAGATGCACCTGCGGCTAGGGTTTTTTCGCCGCGTTCGGAAGCCCTAGCGGCTAGGGTTTCTTCGCCGCGTGTGCCTGCGGCTAGGGTTTCTTCGCCGCTACTCTCACCTTCTGTCATAACTTCACAGCCGGCCGGTTTGGTGTCGTCCACTCTGCCAGCCACTATTCCAGTCACGCCGACGACAGAATCGGCGTCATCCGAGCCTCTTACGTCGAAAATCCTTATCGGTAAGGTCCCTTTGAAGCCTTGTTTGGATTTTAATACATCAGTTGATAAAATTGTTGTTGTGTTTCATAATTCATCGTGTAAAACGCTCAACTATGTTCCACCATCGATGCAAAATGGTGAGGTACTTGTTCGGTCGACGTTAGACATGATCCGCAAGGGATCTCGCCAGTGGCACACTACCGCCGTAGATTACTTTCTAGGTAAGAAGCCATACTTTCATCACCTGAATGATTATGTTTGTTCGATTTGGTCGGCAATCAGTGATGTTACGGCAACGTCAAATGGGTTCGTTTTCTTCCAATTTAAAACAGTGGTGGCGATGAAAGAGGTGATTGAGGACGGACCTTGGTTGTTTCAAGGTCAACCAATCGTGTTGCAGAAATGGGAACCGGGTATGGTGTTGAGAAAATTGAAGCATACAGAGGTCCTGGTATGGATTAAGCTCCGACATTTGTCGGTGGAGCCATGGACGACTGATGGCCTAAGCACTGTGGCGAGTGGGATCGATCGGCCACTCTATCCTAACGCAATAACTCAGGCATGCACGAGACCGGATTTCGCTCGTGTATGCGTCATGCTTAATGTTAACTCTAAACTTCCAAAACATATTGTCGGAATGGTGCCAAAGGAGAATGGGGGTGAATCGGCGTGCATGGTGGATGTAGAGTACGAATGGCTTCCCCCTAAGTGCATCGGCTGCACTAGTTTGGGCCATGCAACGAAGGCATGTCCTCTCAACAAACCTGTGAAGCCACCGATTTTGGTATATGTTTAGAAGGCTACTACTGGTTAGCTGTCTTCGGTCCGGTTGTGCACGAGGATGCTCGGCCTGATACATCTACGATTGATTAGGATATCACAAAACCCGATCCCCATCATGAGGTTGAGAGTGAGGTGCTAGAGGTTCTTAGGCGAGATAAGGGTAAGCAAATTATTTTATATAACGCATTTTATGTGCTGAGATCTATTGATGATGATGCAGAAGGTTCGACAAGGGGTCATAACATATGCAGCCCCTCAGATGTTAACCCATGTTGAATGCAGCTATTTGGAATGTACGGGGCCTGAACAGGAGAGATCATCAGGTCGCCGTAAGGGACCTCACTGCAGAATTCAGGTTACATATTATTGCTTTGTTGGAAACTAGGGTTATGGTACCGAATGTTTCGCATATCCAAGTTGGAATTTTTGCTTGATGGAAGTGGTTTGTTGATTATTCTGGCCCCGACAATCGCATTTGGATTGCTTGGGATGATGAGTTTATTGATGTTGAGATTATTGGCTTGACTACTCAGTTTATGCATTGTCGGATCCTTATTCGGGGACTTTATGAGCATCTATTTATTACTATTGTCTGTGGTGCCAATGATGTTGTAGCTCAACGTGAGCTTTGACAGGGCTTGATTACCCTGTCTACGTCGATTGAGGTCGAACCATGGTTGGTGGGGGGAGACTTTAATGCAGTCCTAGATATGAGCGAGGTATGTGGAGCCTCGGGCGATATACGAGTGGCCATGAGTGAATTTAATGACTGTATCCTCCAGACTGGACTTATTCCCCTCCCTATGCAAGGGGGCACTTTACGTGGCACAATTGCAGCACAGATGGCAGAAGCCTATGGAAAAGATTAGACCGAATGTTCGTTAATAACTCGTGGATGGAGCGATGGCCAAATGTCTTCTATAACAACCTCACACCAAGTACGTCTGATCATTCGCCTTTGGTTATGAGAGGAGACAGGCGTAACATGCAAGTAAGTATGTTTCGATTTGATAATTATCTTACATTATCATCGAGGTTTCTAGCATTTGTGCTTAAGATTTGGCAGCATCCTGTGGTTGGTACACCGATGTACTCAGTAACGTGGAAGCTTAAAGCCCTGAAGCCAGTTTTCCGTCAGCAGCGAAGGAACAAGGGTGATTTGGAACAGAATATCAAGTTGGCCGCGGGATTTTTGGAAATTGCTCAGAAATTGCTCCAGGATGACCGGCACAACCCCCTTCTATTGTAACTGGAGCATTGTTATCGGCTTGTCTTCCTTAAGGCAACAAAACTCGAACAAATAATGTTGCGACAGAGAGCGAAGCTTCAGTGGTTGAAAGGTGGGGATCAGTGTTCAAAGGTTTTTTTTCGAAGGGTAGCCACCATGAGGGCTAATAAGTGTATCTTCCAGATTTCAGACGATGATGGCCGTACCGTTACGGAACCAAACGCTATTAGCCATATCTTTATTTCATATTTTCAGAGGCTGTTGGGAGGGGAGCACATGAATAGGTTAGTTGATCTGAACTACCTACACCCTTGAGCTCGCCATCTCCTCACGGCAGACGAGTCTCAACCAATGATCCGGCCTGTGACAAAGGATGATGTCAAAACAGCCATATTTGATATTGAAGAAGATAAAGCACCAGGGCGGACGGTTATTCATCTGGATTTTATGAAGCAGCATGGCCAGTTGTGGGAGATGAAATTACTAAGGCCGTATTGGATTTCTTTGCTACAGGGCGCTGTTGAAACAGGTCAACGCTACCTTGCTCACGTTAATACCAAAGGTACGTGCACCTAACCAGGTTGCTGATTTTAGACCTATATCTTGTTGTAATGTTATGTATAAAGTTATTACCAAGATATTAGTGAGTTGGATCCGGGAGGTGATAGATTTGCTCGTCAGTCCTACCCAGAATGCCTTTGTTCCGAGTAAGTTGATTGGCAATAATGTGATGTTGGCACAAGAACTTTTTTCTGGATATAATCAATGTCGTCTTCCCCCACGATGTGCTTTAAAAGTGGATCTTCGAAAAGCATATGATACAGTGGAATGGGATTTTCTGTTGGCTTTTTTTCGACTGTTTGGTTTTCTTGTGGTGTTTATTCAATGGATTGAGAAATGTGTCACCTCAGCTCACTTTTCGGTCTATTTGAATGGTGAGGTACATGGATTTTTTGCAGGGGCACGGGGACTTAGACAAGGAGACCCCATGTCTCCGTATCTCTTTGTTCTGGTAATGGAGGTCCTGCATCTCATTTTACAGCAATTTATTGAACAGGATGGAGGATTTCTGTATCACTGGAGATGCCAGGAACTGAAACTATTTCAGTTATGTTTCGCTGATGACCTTCTACTCCTTTGCAAGGCAGACGAAAGATCTGTGGCTCTTTTTCGGCGTGCGCTTGATCTGTTTGCCTCACTGTCGGGTTTACACGCTAACCCCCATAAGAGCCAATTGATTATCTCAAATGTAGCTAATGGGCTTCGAGATAAGTTGCTTGAATCTTTAGGTTTCCAAGAAGGATAGCTCCATGTTAGGTATCTTGGCTTACCCTTTATTGCCTCCCGATTATTTATAGCAGATTGTCAACCCTTGTTGCATAAAATTGATAACCACATTAAAGGATGGGAAGGTGTTCATCTTTCTTTCGCAGGGAGGGTGCAGCTGATCAAATCTGTCCTTGTGGCTTTGGAAGTGTATTGGGCAATGGCATTTATATTACCTAAGGGGATCATAAAAGAGGTGGTCAAGAGGCTGCGTACCTTCTTATGGAAAGGTACTTCACACAGTGGGTATCCAAAAGTGGCTTGGGATGTTGTATGCAAGCATGTGGAGGAATGTGGACAAGGTATTCGAGACATACTTGCCCTTAATCGTGCGTGGATGAGCAAGCATTTTTGGGCGGTCATCAAAAGAGATCGAACATCCATCTGGGTTGACTGGATCATTCAGATCAGGTTACGAGATTGTTCGGTTTGGACAGTAAAGGAGAATAAAGGCGCTTGGGGTTCGCATAAGATGCTCGCCTTACGGCATACATTGTTGCCTAATATCCAGTTTAATACTGGTGATGGGAACTCCTCTCTCTGGCATGATCCGTGGCACTCTCTAGGACCTCTTATCCTTCGCTTCCCTCGTGGTCCTTAGTTGACTAATACTGGCCTGCTTGATAAACTGAGTGTTTTTATTGAGAATAGTCAGTGGAATTGGCCGATGATCACTGACATTGCATGCTTGGAGATCACACGGATACTTCCTCCCATCTTGGAGGGGGGTGACTGAATTATTTGGAAGTCTAATAATGGCACGTTCACTACCATGGCCGCTTATGACCTTTTCCACCCCCCGGGACCCAAGGTAGGCTGGTCTTCACTATTATTGGGTCCCTTTAAGATACAGAAGAATTGCTTCATCTTATGGCTTGCTATCTTAATAAGATTGTCCACTTTGGATAAAACATGGCTACAACACATTGGTGGTACTTGCATTCTCTGCAATGAAGGCTACCCCGAGACGCACGAGCATCTATTTTTTGATTGTCCTTATGCCCCCCGATGTGTGACTATTATCCGCCGGCAGATACGATTCCCTTGGCCTCATCACAATTGGCAAAGGGGTATTTTATGGGCCTCCTCACGTTGGCGAGGCAAACATGTAGTGAATGCAGCATACCGAGCTTTATTGGCCTCACTTGTCTACCACTTATGGCAAGAACGCAACACATGACGATTCCAGCATACTAGCCGACCTCCTTCGATCGTGGGCTCCTTAGTTGTAGAGGAAATTAGACAGCAGATTGTTAGTGCCAATTTACGTTGGTCTGTCAGTACTCAGGGCCTATACTGATTATGGCAGATCCCTTGGCCTGTTGAGGGAGATGCTGATTAATTTATTTGTACTGATTGTACTATTCTTATTAATGCAACTTACCTTCACCGAAAAAAAAAAAAAAAAAAGCAATAAGGAGAATTATATTAAGTCATCACTAAACTAACATATACAACTCAACAACTCGTTGTATACCCCAAACTATGTGGTTGCACTTAATCAAGCATCTGAAGATCCATCAATAAATAGAGCATGCTTAACTTACTCAAATATATATTCATACTCATGACTGGTCAGATATTTTCCAATACAGTTGTCCAAGCTATGAACAATATAACACAAGTGCATTACCAACTTAGTTCTTTCTCGGCCTCTCATACTATCAACTTGGTCTTAATAGCTTTCCCAAACATGCTCCGACAGACCAAATCACTTATGGCCATTAGATATCATGCTAAAGTAGCATCATCAAGCTTACGCTTCATGACATGGTCTAGAGTCCCAAAGGGTACAAAAAATAACATGGGCCCACACAGTGACAAAGCAGGGACCATTCAGTCGCTTCCCATAAGAAGTCATCTTGAAGCACATGTAGTATGAATACATATTATAATGGAGTTTGCATTTAACTTGGGCATGCCTCCGCTTTTAAAATCATATGAACTTAAATACAATCACTATCCGAGCACCTAACTTGCACACTACCAGACATTTACTCTCTTAATGCCTTTTAATTGTTCGCATGTTCAGTTGAAAACTAGACCTTTTATGAAGTGCGGACATACTTCATAATCGATCTAGTATATGATCTTATCTTAGCTCCTCTAACTAAAGCGACTATTCATTATCTATTATCATTTCCCACTTCTCAAGTGCGAAGGATCAACCGCATCACTCATTTATGCGAAATAATCTTTTATGTCTCATCCAGTTCTTTGTCCCAACGGCAAGGCAATTGCCCGTGTGAGAGGGCTAATAGGGCCTAGTGACACTTCATAATTCAGTACTAATTGCATGTTCTCACAAGCCATAAGAATTAAGTTCTACATGATCCTTTACCATTATCATGCCTCATACATACCAAGACTAACTGTAAGGAATAAGCGATCATACCGCTCGTAGAAAATATTGGAGAACAACTTAATTATGGTACATCTCATCAATAATTTTTAGTATCTATATACTAGGTCCTCCAACAATACTTGGCACCTAAAGGATACAAAGTCTCACAGATGTTCACTATAATGTGCATCATGACCACATAGTCTACACTTGATCTTCTGTATAAAAAGCCACAAACATAGTTTGTGAATGTTACAATTAACACCCCTTTTAGTTATAAAATTACAAGTTCACCCTCAATGGTACTTTTGTCAGGAAAACTCATAAAAATCCTACCTAAGGGCAAAATAGGAAAGTTATATAAATATTTGGACTGACATCAGTATTGACCATAAATTTGACTAATAGATGGGCCAATTTGTAATGGTACTAAACCAACAAGGTAAGTTTACGTAATTATCATAGTAAGAGGGGAATTTGAATTTATAGTAATGGGAAGTCAACATAATTCTCTCTCAAATAGGGGGATAGGTTGAAAAGTGAATTGTTCGAAACAATTTTTTTTTATATAAATTGGGTTCAGTTGATGGAAACTTAAAGATTTGCTAATTGTTGGATTACCGTTAAACCCAAGAGTGTATTGATAATTTTTTTAAAATAATAAAAAAAAAAATTGTAATTAATATAATTTTATAAAAATAGTCATAATTTATTCTTAAAAATACAATACACACATCATTATTGTTATATAACACCAAAATAGAATAAAAATAATCCGGCACCTCTCATTCCAGCCTATTCCTCGTGGCCATTTTCAATGTGAAATATAGTGGGAACTTGAATTTTAGTTTGTCGTGTCGTGTCTGAATTCCAATGATTCTCTAATTATACTAAAGCAGACATATGCGACTTTCATTATTCCATAACCTGTTGATCGAAAGCGACACTGGAGCAATATGAACTCGTTGACGGGCGACTTTTCTGTGAATCATAGTCCGTAACGTTTTTCAGAGTACAGACGTTCAATAATGTTGCTATAATTTTCATAAAATAGGGTATACGATGTGGGTATCACTTGAATGCACTCAGTTCCTCCAGCTATGCTATTAATTACAAAACTAAACTATCCTACCCCTGGCCCATCCAAATTTGAATGTGTATAGATTCACATTTCACACTGACCATTTAATTATTTATTATGGGTAATTATCCTCTCTTTTTAGATTTGGTGTAATTATATTTAAATTTTATATGATTTGAAAAAATATATTTAGTATTTTTGAAGTTTGCTTCCATCTAACAAATAAGTTCCTCCATTAATCAAAATTAATCGGATTTGCTTATATTAACAAAAAAAAAATACAAAAATAAAATTATATTTGCCCTCAATTGACTTATTGCATTCATGTCAATAAATTTTTTAAGATCAAATTACTCTCATACGTCTTCACGCATTAGTTAATGTGAGGAGGTATATCTTCATCGTTATAAAGGTAATTTAGTTCGAAAAAAAAAATTTGACCTGTAATAAGTCAATCAATGGTAGATATCAACTTTCATTCAGTTTTTTTGTTAATATCAGCAATTTAATGAATCTTAACCAATGGAAGGACTTATTTGTTAGACGAAAACAAACCTTAGGGATGCAAGATGTAATTTTTCAAACCACAAAGAGACAACATGTAACTACACCAAACCTGAAGAGAACAGAGTGTAATTATCCCTATTTATTAATTTATAGTTTATATAAAATCGTATATTACAAAAATTTATACTAATCCTCTATGCTCAGTACAACTTTTGCCACCTATTCATTCATTGCAGCCATATATATTTCTCCTGTGTAACTTTATTGTCTTATGCATGGAGGGTTATAATCGGAGAATGGTTCTAACCATTTCTTGCCTTAAATATGTCACTATTAAAATTTGTTAGGATTTTATAAATTTTCTTAAAAGATATTTAATTTTGAACTTATTTTTCATATCTTAACAAACTATATAAGCTTGTCGTATTTAGATGATTTTGATAGTTGAACCAAACACGATTATAATCTAAGGATCAATTATATATATCTTAAAAAGAAAAGGATTTAATGGCAATTTATCCTTTCGTAATATTGAAAATGAGTAAATTACCTTCTTATAAAAAATAAATAGTAATTTACCTCTCTGCCTGAGGTAAATTGCTTCAATTTAAAAACATAGAGGGATAAATTTTTACTTTTTAAAAACACAGGAGGATAAATTGCTATTTTATTTTTCATAAATGAATTATTTATTATTTTTCATAACACAGGTAGGTAGACTACAATTTAACCCAAAAAAACAAAAGATTAAACATTTATGGGATTTGTTTACATGAAAATTAATATTAAATATTTCGTAAAGTGATCTTGAGGCCTTGATATTATAAATTATTCCTAATACAACAAAGGAACTCAAGATTAAATATTGAAAATGCCTTGATTTTTCATAAAGAATAAATTTTATTAATTTTTAATGGAAAATATTTATTTCTAGTTTCCTATTATTTTAGTTTGCGATAATTCTAGAGACCTTCCTTCAATCTAAATAATTATACGCAACACTTTTTTACATTTTACAAATCGACCCTATTATTTGATTATTTTTGAAAAATAATGATATCAACAAAACATAATTAATAGAAAAATATATTTTCATGGTGTTTAATGCAAATTACCTTCTTGTGATATTGTAAATGAGCAAATTATTCTAAAAGGGCAAATTACACAACCTTCCTTGAGGTTTGGAATAGTTACAAATACCCCCTCGTTGTTTGAAAAATTACAAATATCCCCTGATGTTTAATGAAATTATATAATCTATGGCTGGAGATATGAAATTATCAACTATATATGCCCTTGTTGTATTTTTTTTCTTTAAAAAATTGTAAAGTTATAAATAAATTATCCACTTAGTCAATAAAAAATATAAAAATTTAAAATATAATAAAATTATATGTTTAGTCCAAAGGTTACTTTGGTCAGTTTACCATAAAAAATGAATGGAGACCTAAAGAAAACTAACAGAATGGATGTTAGACAGCCGTCAAAATTAGGAGGTATTGATAATTTTTTAAACAAGGGTAGTATTCGTAATTATGTTAAATTTCATGGAAGGTTGTTGTAATTTACCCGTTTTTAAAATAAAGCAATTCACCTCTCTGTCTAAAAAGGTAAATTGTTTTATTTTAAAAAATACGAAAAGATAAATTACTGCATTTTTTAAAACACAGAAAGAAAACTAAAATTTTTTTTAAGAAAATTTATTCATTTATAATATATAATATTACTTGAAAATTTCCCATTTTCCATGTATTGACTCATTCAAGGGCTGGACAATTTCATCACAATCAAATATATCTATTTAAATCTCCATTGACTTTTGGTTTACATATAAGTAGACCACCTTACGTCTATGAAATTACATTCTCCTCTCTCTCTCTGATAAAATTTTGAAATATATTCAATTATATTAATAAATGAATTTGAACTTATTTTAATTAAAATTTAATAGTATCTAGACAAGTTATTACAAATGTTCTTTTATACTTAATTTTATCATAATATATTTTATATAAAGCTAATGAGTAACAAAAAAATATTCAACTATTTATGTTCAAGAATTCCCTTTTAGAAGTTACCTTTTAGGTCATAACAGATTGAATTAAGTCGTACGCATTATTACTCAAACTTATTTGATTTAGCGAGCTTGAGAAATTGGAATTGAGTTTAGTTTATTTAATCATCAAACCGATCTCGAGCCCATTTTAATTAAACTAAATGAGAGTCGAGCTCAAATAATTAAATATTTTGATGAATTAAGCTCGAGCTACACGAGCATGAATGTTTATCAAATGAAAATAATGAAATTCAACTTTGATTTATTAAATTAACGAATAGTCTAAACCTACTATTTGAATAGTAAATAGGCCTAATCTTTTGTTATTTTGGGCATTTGACTTGGTCATGGATCAGAATTTTTTTAAATGTTTACAATTGTTTTATTATTTTATTAAAATAAATCACATGGGATCTAACTCCAAAGTCATGTAAATATTTCATAAAAAAAAAATGTCATTTGTAATTGAAACAAACTATATTTGTCTAATTTTAACAAGCAAATGTAATGAACATAATTTTAAAAACTTGGGAGAGTTCCTCAGCAATTAGTCCAAATTAAAATAAAAGAATAATTACACTTCTCCTGAGAGTTGTTGTAATTACATGTAAATTTTTTATAATTTAGAAAATTATATAATACCCTAAAAATTGCTTTCGTCTAACAAATATGTCTCACGTTAGTCAAATTCACTGAATTTATTCATATTAACAAAATAACTTAATTAAAATTAATATTTACCTTAATTAACTTATTGCGGGTCAAATAATTTTTTTCCAAACTAAACTAATTCTTATAAGTTATACCTATGCACATGCATTAATGCGTGAAAACATATGAGGGTAATTTGGTTATAAAATAATTTTTTGACCTGTTATAAGTTAGTAATAAGTCAATAAAGGGTAAATAAAGAGTGTTGCTTTTTTTTTTTTTTTTTGTTAATATTATCAAATTCGATGAATTTTAACTAACAGATGGACTTATTTGTTAGATAAAAGAAAATGTCAAGAGTGGCGGTATTTAATTTTTACATGTAGTTACAAGATTTAAGAAGAAAGTGTAATTATTCCTAAAATAAAATAACCTCTTTTGCATGCCACCAATTCATTCCGTACAACCTAATATATTTCTTTTGTGTGACGTCTTTATTGAAGGGGAGTTATAATCGGATCCTCTCTATATGGTTCTTATCATTTTTTTTTTTTTTATTGGGAAAAATCCAAAACTCCCCCCATGATTTCAGAAATGTTCAAAAAAAATTTGTGAAAATTAAAGTATCAATTACACCCCATATAATATAAAATAAAGTTCAAAAGAACCCTTTTGGCCAAGGTTTGCAGCCAACGCACGTTGACTGTGAAAATTAGTGCGAAAAGTGTTTTTTATTGATATCTTTGCCCTTATCTATATCTATATATATAATATATATTAAATATATATTTTAATTAGTATCTTAATATGTATATTTTATTATTAAGTAATATTTTTATATTAAAATTAATTAATTTTTTAAAAAGAGCCACCACTGACGCTGCATAGAGGGCGCGGTGCCCTCCTCATCCCTGGGCGACGGGATCACTGTCACCCATGGCAAGAGCGCGACGCTGTCACAGAAATAGTTTGGGTGACGGCGTCGGCCAGACAAAGGGGGGGGGGGGCGAGCCTGGGGTGGCGGGCGGTGAGCGAGTGGGGGAAGCCAGTCCAAGGGCGGGGCGAGGGCTGGTATCGGGGGATTGGGGCTTTTGATTATTACTTTTTTAAATTTAGAATAAATTTATTTTTAAAATTATAATAATTCATATAATATGATTTTATTCAATATATGATCCAGTACATTTTCTAAAGCCACGTAGGATTAAAAACCCCCAAAAAAATTCACTTGGCAGGTGTTATTTTTTTGGTCAAAAATTAAATTTCGACCATTGAAAGACTAACTTTCATCAATTTTAAAATTTAACGAATATATAAAAAATAAACTAATTATCCGACTTAATAGTGTGCATATTTAACGAACTAAGAAAATTTTTTTTTCTATATAAAATTTATATAAATAATTTTTTACATATATTTTAATAGATATTTTTTTTCTGTATAAAATTTTTTCTATAGATATTTTTTCTACATAAAACTTTTTTCTAAATAATTTTTGTATATTATAGGTATTATAGGTAAAGTTTAGTAGGCCTAGGTTGACCAAGTTGATTAGTAGGTGCATTTTAGTCATTGCTCCTGTAAAATTAAACTCTCTTTGATCGGGGGCGGTGTGATCTGTTGTTTTTAATATAGGGGGTGAAACTGATATTTAATTTTTCATATTAGGGTTTCATAAATTTTCTAAACAATATATAAATTTTGAATTTGTTTTTAATATCTTAACAAACTATCTAAGTTTGTAATATTTGATAGTTCAGCCAAATGCAATTATAATCTAACACTACAAAAAAAAAAAAAAAATTGAGTTTTCGCTACATTATAAAATATCACGGCTTAAAAATAATAGTAAATCAATACTATTAATCAAGGTTAAAAAAATTGGAGCAAAAACTTATATTTTTACTACGATTAATCAATATTCGCTATATATGGCTTTTAGCTGTATCTAAAATATTTGACATGGTGTTGGCCGCACTTATAGAAACAACTGTTAATGGTCATTGCAAAACTATAGTTGATTTGTATTTATCAGGACTTTTTTTTTTAACTATAGTAATTAACTGTAGTGAAAAATCATATTTGTTTTAATGTAAGGATCAATTGTATATAATCTCAAAATGAAAAAGATCGAATATTTATGGGATTTACTTATTTTAATAAATGAAATACATTCTATGATTTTAATAAATGAATTTGAACTTATTTTAATTAATTTATATCTAGAAAATTTATTATAGATGACTCTTATATTTAATTTTGCCATATTATATTTTATATAAAGCTTATGAGCACCAAAAAATTTGCAAAAATCCCTTTTCAGAAGTTACCTTTAGAGCCGTAAACAAATCGAATTGAGTCGAATGCATTACTGTTCGAACTCCTTTAAATTACTATCAAGTTTGAATTGTGTTTGAATTTAATTTAATTAATAATCAAATCTAACTCAAATAATTTTTAGTTAAATTGGATGAGAGTCGAGCTCAAATAATTTAATATTAATATAGATTATATTAGTAATTTAATGAAGCTCGAGCCGAGCTTTGAAAAAATTATCAAACGAAAAATGAAGTTCAACTCTAATTTATTAAAATTAACAAATAGTCTAAACCTACGTTTGAATAGTGAATACTGTACAAGCCTAATTTTTGTTATTTCGGACATTTGACTTGGTCTATTGGAATTTTTTTAAATGTATAATGTTTTATTAAAATAAAACAAATGGATCTAACTCCATAGTGTAAATACTTCATCAAACAATAGAATTGCAAAGTAATGATTTTTTTAAAAGATGTCATTTGTGATTGAGACAAACTTTATTTGCATAATTCTTAAGAAGAAAAATAATAATTTAATAAAACTTTCATGTCTTTATAATAAAATATAAAAATTAGTAATGAATATAATTTTAAAAACGTCGTAGAGTTCATCAGCAATTAGACCAAATAATAAAATAAAAGGTTAATTACACTTAGACCCTCCAAAAGTATGAAATTACACTTTTCTCTAAATAAAATGTAAAATTGCACTTACATCCCCTCTTAAAACTCTCCTTTTAAACTAGACCCCCTTTCGTTATACTTTTGATGAAATATGATGTCGTTAGCAAAATAATTGCATAAATTTTCTATTTTTCATCCAGCATTTAATATTTTCATGTAATAAACAAAAAAATATAATAATATTAACTTCTCTCTATATATGTGTGTGTGTGTGTGTGTGTGTGTGTGTGTTCCATTCATCCCCCTATAAGGTAAAAGAATATACATGGGTATATCAAATAGTGCGCAAAATTAAAATTTTATATAATTTTTGTGTTTAGCGTCAGTATTTTTCATTCAAATTTTAACAAAAGTTGATCATGTGTAATCAAAAAATTTTTAAATGAGGTGTAAGTATAATTTTTAAATTTTATTGGGTGAAAATTTCACATGTTTAGAGAGGGTCTAAGTGTAATTAACTCTAAAATAAATCAAATCAAATAAACAATCTATAATAATCCCTTTTATTTTTTTTAAATCAAGTTAGGATTTAGGCGAAATTTGAGGCCTATAGAGTTAGGAAATTTCAAAAGCATTATCAATTAAGTGGACTCAAAGATAATTATTGATAAAAAATTGTTGAATAATTCAACCCCACGCGTAAATTGTTTTTTCTCGAACGAATTTTCATCTTCATTTACCAAAAATTATTTATATTTCAATCTTCAAAGCCAAGAAAACAAGTCAAGATGTTTACATCTAACTAACAGTCTATATATGAAACCAAGTCCAGAAGACCTTTGAGACTAATACATCTTCCATTGACCCAATTTTGGTTAAATATTGGTTCCCTATTACATGAATACATCCAATTGATTTTTTATTTCATACATTTTTTTCTATTTTATTGAATATTGAAAGTCGTACTGGGACCAATGGATCGTTCCTAAATTTATGGTTCATGTGAATTTCATACAATAAGAAATTTATAAATATTCGTCTTCCATGATCAGGTGCAACTTTTGCTGACATAGTATTTCTTCTTTACGATCTGTTTAATTTAAACATCGAAAAATTATATAATCGGAACTTTTTTTGTAGTTTCTGTCTTGTAGATATCTTCTACTAGAAGAAACTTAGGCGTGCCCAAACTCTTTGGGAAGCATATTTCGAGTGGTGTAAACAATCTAAGATTAAGAAGGTGATCGGCTAAACTTGAAAGCTCTTCGAATTTTAAAAGGAAAAAAATCTTATAATTTTTTCAAAATAAGATGATATAGATTTTATAAGGTATTTCGGGAGAATTTAATTTTCTCTAACTTTTGTTTTATAATATCTTATAAGATATATATTTAACAATTTATAAGACAAAATTTGCCAAATTAATTTGTATATTCAAATTCTACCCTTCACATAGTTCACACTTTTTTTAACAATAAAAGATTATCTCTCTCTCTCTCTCCCTGTCCCCTCTCCGGAACTATACATGATTCACACTTAAGTAATTAATAAGTTATTTTCAGCTATTATAGTTACGAAAATTCACAATTGTTATTAATATTATATTTAGTAAAAAGATAGATTCAATGCTATAATTATAGGGATAATTACATTTATATTTTTTTAGTATAGTTTATTTACACAAATCCTCCCTATTGTTTAGATAATTACATATACACCCACCAAATGTTAATATCACTTATTCAGACTACCCCTTACTTTTTTGAAAAATTACAAAAATACCTCTTAAAAATATTAGCATCATTACCCAAACTACTCCTATTTTTTTACTGTCGGGAATAGTTTTTGTAATTATATAAAAGGTAAGGGTGATTTGTGTAAATAGATCATAAGTTAGGGGTGTAAACCAAAAGAAAAAGTCATTGAAATTAACAAAGCAAAAAATACATCAATTATATATTTATGTTAATATTCGACTAATATAAATATTAATATTATTTTGATGCACAAGTTTAGGTAAAATATCTATGAAGTTTTTATTGAGAGTTACTAATGTGGACTTTATGAAAGTATTTTAAAAAGATTTAAATACAAAATATGTCAACAAAAAACACCCTTTTGATTTTAATGGTAATAATATCCTTTTTTATTATAATGCCAACAAAAAGATATTTTTTATGCTAAATACTCTAATATCTTACAAGACGTGAAAAAAATCTTATAAAGTTTAATATTTTATTTTATTCAAACACTTTACAATCTTATTTCTAAAAAGATTTAATATCTTATAACTCCTAAAATATTCAATAATATGTATTGTGTAGGAGCTTATAAGATGTTTATAAGCTCAGTCAAACACCCTCTAAATTACGTACGTCAAATATATATAGGTTGGATATACAAAATTTATGTTATTTATTTTATATTAAAAAAATATATGCATATTGTGTATATATTAAATAAAAAGAATAATTACAATTCTCTCCCTTGAGGTATAGTGTAATTACACTTAGACCCTTTGTGGTTTAGAAAATTACATTTAACACCCCTTAAGTTTGCTTCTATATAACAAATAAGTCTTTCAATTAGTCAAAATTCATTGAATTTGATAAAAATTGATATTTATCATCGATTGACTTATTACTGACTTATTGTAGGTCAAACATATTTTTTCGTCTAAACTATCCTTATAACGGTAAAAACCTCATCGCATACATTAACATATGAAAACGTATGAGGATAATTTTGTCATGAAAAGACTTATCTGACCTGCAATAAATTAGTAATAAGTCAATTAGGAGTAAATATAGATGTAATATATCATACCTTATGAGAGAGGAGTGTAATTATCTTTAAATAATATAAAAAATTCAATAAGATAGAACTATAAAGTCAATAGATATTCGTCTTGGTCAACAGCCTCACTAATTCTTGCGCAAAGTACAAACGTTTCCCTGCCCTTTCCGACCTTCCATCCGGATGTTGATGCCGTGTCTGCACATTTACGTAGACTAATTGTTTATCTAAAACTGAGAGTGTGGTATTGACTGCTTCCCAGATTATTTCCATTTTTTTTTTCTAGAATTTTTAAAATATCAAATTTTATTTCAATAAATATTGCAGTTTTATTGTAAAATGACATTTGGATTTTATATATAATTTAGTCGTTTAATTATTTATAAATTAAGACACAGTTTGACCCGACAATTGCGTAATTAAATGTATGGTTATTGATTATTAAATAATTGATTTTCAAATTATTGATCTCAGAAACATGATTAGTTATGGCATTTGAATTCATAGTTCTATAATTATTTATATAAGTATATATTGTAGTTAGAATTTGAAATTAAATTATTTTGATGTTAATGAAGGAATTAAAAAATTATTTAACAAAAATAATAGGTTTGTGGTTATTTATAACTTTTGTCACAACGAATTTTGATAAACTTTATTTTTATAAAGTGATTATTGACAAAGAAAAACAACACAAAAAAACTAAAAAAATATAAGCAAACCCTCATGCAATATTGTAAATGATCAAATTATCCATTCATGAAAAAAAATTAGCAATTTACCTTCCTATGTTTTTTAAAACGAAGCAATTTACCCCATTTTAAAAAGCCTAGGTATAAATTGCTATTTTTTTTTTATAGAAGTGCAATTTACTCATTTGCAATATTACAGAGGAATAAATAATTATTCACCCAAAAAATAATATTTGTACTCAAAATACGAATTTAATATGTTTTATCACAAAATAAAAAATAATAGGTTTGTGGTTATTTATAACTTTTATCACAACGTAATTATGATAAACTTTAACTTTATAAAATGATTATTGACAAAGAAAAATGACACAAAAAAATTGAAAAAAAATGTAATCAAGTCCTCCCGTGATATTGTAAATGAGCAAATTATCTATTTATGAAAAAAAAAAAAAAAGTAGCAATTTATCTCTCTATATTTTTTAAAACGAAAGAATTTATTTTCTTAAACAAGAAGGTAAATTGCTTCATTCTAAAAAGTATAGGGATAAATTGCTATTTTTTTTATAGGAGCGTAATTTCATTTATAATATTATAGAGGGATAAATTACTATTCACGCAAAAAATTATGTTTATACTCAAATACGAATTTAATATGTTTTATCACAAAATCAAATAGATATTAAATAAATTTTAATTAAAGAGCCCATTGAAACTATAAAATACGTCATTTTTTTATAATTTTATTCTACGATCCGAACATCTTACTTTAGAACATAATAAATATATCTAAAAAATACAAAAATAATTTAAGATATCATATAATTTAAAAATATATTATAAGAGGATTTTAAAATCCTAAGGCTCCATAAATTACTTACTAATAATATTAGGGAGCTATGAATTTGCAATTAATGAGAAGCAAATATTTATATGCTAATTTAGCATAAATATTGATGCTCCTACATTACTAAAAAAATGCTCGACAGCTAGCCCCACCTTATAATATAATTTACTTGAAAATAATCATCTTATTAAATTATTTTCAATATGTTTTTTATTATTTTAATATGTATTTATTACCTTAATTAAATTAAAATAATTTAACTTACCAAATTATTTATTAAATAATATTACAAATTTAATTTATAGAAAAAAATACAATTTAACCCTTGTGATATTGCAAATGTGCAAATTACCCTTATGAATTTTTCTTTAATAATTTACCTTCATATATTTTTTAAAATACAGCAATTTACCCCGTGTGTTTTTTTAAAAAGAAGTGATTTTTTTCCCTAGATAGGGGTAAATTGCTTAATTTTAAAAAATACAAAGAATAATTTTTTATATTTATTTCATAAAGAGATAATTTATTTATTTATAATATCACAGGGCTAAATTGCATTAAACTCTTAATTTATATATAGTTTAAAATGTACACTTTAAAATACTCCGACTCTCACAACTACTGCGAAATATAAATTGAAGTCGTGGGACCACGTGGAATTATTTGAGACTCTTCAACTTTCCCAATTTTCCAATCCCAGCTGTCCGACATCAATAATTAAAAAATATTATTATTATTTTTTTCATTTTGAATTTAGGAAACTATAATATAATTAAATAAATCCATAAGTGGTGTATGGCTAAATTTATATAATATTTAAGAATTTAGAAAATGTAAAATTTTATTTTAAAAATAAATTTTTAGAGCGTTGAAATAAATTAAAATGATGAAACTCATAAGATATTAATAATTGCAAATTTGTATTAATTTGAAAAAAAATCCTTAAAATTTTAAAAATATATTTTTTTACTTTGTTAAAAGAAATTATAAGTTCCTAATATTTTATTTTTAAAGCTTATAAACTCTTTTTTTTTTAAAGAAACTTTTATCGAATTTATTGTAGCATCTTAAAAAAATTAAGATAATTTAAAAAATATAATCTCACTTAACTCCTTCAAAGATTGTTTGCAGCCGCTTAAAATAAAACGTTTATCAATCATTGGTGCAAGTAAATTAAAAAGAGTATTTTTTGGAATTATATATTTTTAAATTATTTAAATAAAATAATTTAAATTAAATTTTACAAATAGTTAACTTGGTATTAATTTTTATAATTTATTAATAAAATTATAATTATTAAGTTTTAATTTAATTTTAATTTTTTTTTTAATATTTTTTTTAAATTATTTCCACCGTAAATTAGAAATTATTGCATACAACCTATAAAAATTTTTTAATATTTTTTTTAAATTATGTCACGGTTTCTTTCCTCTTTTCTGTTTCCGTCCTTTTCCCTTTCCCACAAACACACTCCACCTGGAAACGCAAATATAAATACAGCTCCAATCCCCAAAGGCACCATCATCTCTCTCACCAACACTCATAAAACCAACCTGCTCCTGACCCCATCCCTCTAGGAAATGGCATTCTCCTCCACGATCGCGGCGGTCCTAACGGTGGCGCTGTTGGTAGCTGCCACCGGAGTGGCGGAGGCGCAGACGGACTGCGTCTCCAAGCTGGTGCCTTGCGCAGACTACTTGAACTCAACAAATCCATCGGCGACCTGCTGCAACGCCATCAAAGAAGTGGTGACAACTCAGCTTGACTGTCTCTGCCGCCTCTACAACAATCCGGCGCTTCTCGGCGGGATTAATATTACTCAAGCGCTTTTGCTCCCCAAATACTGTAATCTTCCTGGTGATGTCAGCGCCTGCAACGGTATGTAAATGAATTTTGCGTTCATCGGCTGTAAATCGAACTGTTTTTCCGTTTTGGCTTGTTCTTCTGGTGGTTGAGTGGTTTAGAGCGCCGATTTTGAGCTCAATTTTGCCAATTTTTGTTTCATTTGGGGGTTTTATGAGAAATTTTGGCTAATAGAGTTTGGATTTGATGTCCTTCAAATGCAAATGCTATTCTGTTGATGAAGATTGGGCGTAAAAGAATTAGCAAATTAACTCTGTTCTAAATAATAAAGCAAATTACCTCTTAATGGTATAGAAGTAATTTACTATATTTCAAACTACATGTATAATTTGTTATTTTATTTTTCTCAAAGAAAATTATTGTTTTTGCAGATTTAAATTTAACTATTTGGTTGTTTAAAATATTAAATAAAAATTAGTGAATAATGTGTGTTTTACTTTTTAGTAATTCAAAGTCTTGGAATATTATTTTTATGGTATTTTATTGCCAGTTGAGACCAATTATTATTTTCAATTTTAATACATTAATACGTGTCGTAGCATGTGTTTTTTTCCCTAAAAATAAATATTCCTACCGTTTCAAATCAATTTTTGATAATTACCCGTTTTTACTATAATTGTATACAAATCTTGATTTTTATGTTGTTGATGTCCACAGCTTTGGCGCCGCATCCCTCATCTGTTCCTCCTCCAGGTAACTTTTTACCTCTTCCATCTTATTACTTATCGATTTCTCATTTTGTTTTTGAACTTCTTCCGAGTAATTATATAACTAGTTTGGACATGTCAAACTCCATGAATGTGCATAAAAAGTTATAATAATGAAATATTATTTAATAAAAATACTATTACGAAAAAATTGATAATAGGAAATAATTATGGTAAAAAATAAATAATTTTTTAAGAGAATATTTAAGGTAAGAGAAAGAAAAAAACATAACTAAAACTAAATATAATATTATCTTATTATTTCATATATCTTTATTAAATAATAAAACTTTATAAATATTTTATTTTAAATAATATTTATAAAACTTGTACACACATAACATGTGACACAAATTACGAGTATAATATAGATGATAATAACAAAAATCCACATATTCAGCGGGTGGAATTTGTCTGAATTTTTTTTCCATATAATCGGGCGTTAGAACACTTAACTTTTAAACCAGCGTTTAAATTTCTTTTTCGAAACATTCCATTACACATTTAGGGTTAAATGCAATTTATTGCTCTGTGTTATGTAAAACGAGCAAATGCACTCATGTGTAAAAAGAATTAGTAGATTATTCCCTTGTATTTTAAAAAATGAAGCAAATTACCTTCTTATAAAAAGTTTGCTTCTTTTAAAAACACAGATGGTAATTTACTATTTTATTTTTACAAACTTTTTTTATGCTTATTTTTCATATAAATTGCATTTTTGCCTACACAGTTATGGTCAACTGTGGGGGTACCCAAACCGCGTGATGTGAATTTGCTAAAGTGAGATGGTCATCTCTTTCACATTTAATTTAATGAAGTCCACCTACAACCTCATTATTTCCCACCACCCTTTCACATGGAACTTTTAAAAAATTACATATATATATATATATATAATATAATATATATATATATATATATATGATTGACTAATACATGGTGCAATGATTATTTGTACTAAACCAATAATTTTAATAAACAATTCAGTTAAATAGAATATTATATCTTTTAAAACTATCATCACATTTAAAATTTTTATTGTTAGAAAATAAAATCATTTAATATTTAATATCTTAATACATCACTTTACGTGCAAAACTCTGCACGCAAAATTCTTTTTTTATTTTTTATTTATTATATATGTATAGGTGACAGTAAAATTAAATCGCAAGACCCTGTGCTTGATCTAATTCTAATATCATGTTAAACTATCGACTCATCTACAATTTTAAACCATTTAAAAAGAAAATAATTTAGTATTTAATATCTTAACAATTTTAATATTTCTAGCTAGAGAGTAAAATATATTTTGTCCCCCTAAACTATCACTGGTGTAACACTTACTCCCATAAATTAGCAAATGTAACATTTACTCCCTTGATTGGACAAAAAAAACCCCTCATGCTTTGGATAATTATTTATTTTGATTATATATTTTGGTTTTTTGCATATTAAATCATCATCAAATTATTTTTTTAACAAGAAACAAAATTTAAATTATAAGTGTAGTATAAATTAATATATATAGTAGATATACAACAAATATAAATAACCAACAATTTATATATGCTTAACCAAAACTTAAATATTTTATTAAATAAATAAATGTAAATATTTTATTTTTTAAATAAAATATAGTAAAGAATATTTATTACTCATTTTTATCTAAAAGAAAATAGTTAATAACTTAATTTCATTACCTAGTTAATAAAATCTTTTTTATGAAATTATTTTGTGTATTTTTGTACTCATTCATTACATAATTTTGGGTTTGTAAAATATGATAACATTCAAACTGTTTAATTTATTAATTTTCTATTACTTCATTATAATTAAAAGGTATATTTTTCAATTGAGAAAATTTTAATTAAACTTAAAATACAAATTTGTTAGGAAAAGAAATTTTTTGAACTATTTAACGACAAGATTGTCTAAAAATTTAATTATAGGGGGTAAGTGTTACATTTGTTAATTTAGTGGATAAATATTACGTTAAGTATAGTTCGGAAGGGCAAGGTGTATTTTACCCCTAGCCAGACGACAACCATATTCTGGAAAAATGATGTGACAGTTTTTCCAAAATATTGCAGCAAGTAGATACTTAATACTAATAATTGGTGACACACATTATTTATGTGCAATTTTTATAAGTACTATTTAAAATAAAATATTTATAGAAATTTATTATTAAATAAAGTATATACAAAATAATGCATAAATATTAAAGTTTTTTACTAACATATTTATTTTTAATCAAACCATAATGAAAAAGGGGTTAGGTGTAATTGGTGAATTTTTAAAGGGTCTAAGTAAAATTTTAAAAATTTGTTTTTAAAGAAAGAGTAAATTTGTATTGTTAGAGGGGCTTAAGTATAATTAACCCTTTAATATATGACAAAGATTTCCCTTTTCCAATTTCTGGTGAAATCGAGATAAAACATGGATTACAATCAAAAGCCATTTTGGGTGTATCTATAATCCGGCCAAACCATGTGCAAAGGATTAAAAATCCCACCCCTATTATGTCCCCATGTGCAAGCCCCACTTCATCTTATCGTTGAGCATTTTGGTAAAATGCCTAAACAATCACTATTTTAATCCATCTATGTATATTTGTGGGAACATTTTATCCATTTCTTTTCATAATTTTTATTATCTTAAGTAAATAAATGATAAATAGCAATATGCCACATTTATCTATCAACCTTTTAATCCATCCTAGTTTAGAATCAAGCCCTAAAGGCTCATTTACTTTTTGGGATGAGATAATTACATGATAGGATTGAGGTGTGTGGCAATGCCTGAGTGTATCGCACTTGTTAGGTAATAGGTCATTTTTTTTTAACTATACACCAATCACATGACAAATGTATTGTACTTGCCATATGATTGGTTTAGGTCTGGTCGAGTAGGATCCAGACTAGAATTTCTCCTTCTCAAATTATATTGGGTGTCGATCCAAAAAAAAATAAACACTGAATTAGCCTGGATAGGATGAACATGTCCTAAAAGGATCGAGCAGGAGATAAAATATTAGTTACTTCTGAGTTTTATTTTTTAATTTGAAAATTTTAACTTAAAAAAATTACTCTATAACTTCAATATGATTTGGCTTACATTCACTCAAGGAACGTTGCATTTTTGTCAAAAGTTACATGGTTTTTAAGCTATAGTAGCGGGTTTTAACTATTAATATTGGGCCGATTCAAAATAAAATAAACAAAAAATTTAAAGTGATATTAAGTAAGATGACCCAACTAATAACTCAAAGTAAATGTGACCATATTTTGGAATTGAAGTTTCCATAATTTTTTACCATATTATACCAATGCACCTAACTATCTGACATGAATGCTTTCACAGCCGTACCTGGTGGTGGCGGTGGCAATGCTGCCGGCAGGATTTCATGGATGGGAATGCCAGCCCTTCTCTTGCTGTCTGCTCTCTCCTTTTTCTATTAAGTGATAGCTTCACGTATAATTGAAGAAATGACTCATCGATCCTGACCTATTTTCGCACATACTAAGAGTCGGATCACCAGTGGTTGAGAGCTTATACGACTGTATCGATGATTATTTCCTTGCTCATTGATTATTTTCGTTCTTTCTGTATTTGAGATGAATTTGGCGATGTTGAGACTTCATATGTATCCTATTACACGATATTCCTCCTTGTGTGACATCATTATATTACGTAGGTTTTTTTGTATGTATAATTATTTCATGGATGGTTGATATCTATACATCTATATATATATTAGTTGGTGCTTTTAATATTTGGTATGTTAATTTTTTTAAATAAAATAATTATTTTTAACTTCCCCACTCTTCATGATTTTTTATAATTACTTTTTGGTAGTTTTCTTTTCTTATTTTAACTCTATAAAAGCTAAATAATATATTAAAAAAATATTTTAAATATTTTACAAAAATTATGCATATATATAGAATGTGCCACATTTATTAGTTATTATTATTGGGAGCACCTTCTCGGTCTCCAATTCTTTTTATGGTCTCCAATTTGGATAGTCGATCTATAGCTTTGACCCTTCAATGATATAACTTCCTTTCTGTATTGCAAACACCAAGTGCATTTACACAAATTTGGCCCTTCCAATTTTAGTAACCCCCTTTATTGAAAATCATGTACCCTACTCCAATGTGTGTTCCATTTACTGCCCCCAAATATTCCTGAAAAATATAGATAAAGATTAATATCAGATGCTTGACTTGTTCGATATCCTAAACTTCATATTCTACCAACGTATACTAATTGAATTCATAGTCTGAGATTGACGTTTGCAGTGTTAGTAAACATAACATAACAAGTACAATTCAAAAATAATTTCGAGGATTATAAGTTGGATAATGACAAATATCTTTAAATATTGGGTTCCGTACGTTCTATAAATAAAAACAAGGCTAAAATGCATTTTACCCCCCTGTGTTTTGTTGAAAAAGCTAAAAATCCCCTTGTGTTTTAAAAATAGCTAAAAAAACCCTTGTCTTTTAATAAACTCAGCAAAAAACCCCCATTTCGTTAGAAATTAACGGAAGGTGAGGTGCACGCGCCTGACATGCGAGTGGGTTTCATTTTTTGCGTATTTTAACCTTTTTTTCAATTTTAACTGACTAAAATGCCCTTACATTGCATACAAAATTACTATGATCAAATATAGACTTTTTTTAAAAAAAAAATTGTATTTTCTTCTCTTTTAAATATACAAACTATTTTATTCTTAAATATATTTATATTAAGTTTTAAAATACAAAAAATAAAAATAAAAAAATTACTAAATTTATTTTTTAAAATTTAGATATCTACATTAATTTAAATATGAAGAAATTATATATAGTTATAGATTAATTTAAATATAATATAATCTAATATTATATTTAATATTAGTATTATTTAAAAATTTTAAATTTAGATATCCATATTAATTTATATATTAAGAAATTATATAGTTATAGATTAAAATATAATAATTATTACAATTATCTAATATTAGATTTAATTAACTAAAATATATATTTAATTATTCTTAATTAACTAACATACATTTTAATATAAATAATTAATTAAAAAAAAAAATTGGGGGCGACGGCGATGGCCTCCGCCCCCGCGCAGAACCGCCGTCGCCCACTTTACTCGAGCAAGAGGGCGACGGCGACAGCAGCGACGCCGTCGCACCCTTTATCCGAATAGGAAGGCGACGGCGACACCGTCAATAGGGCATCGCTGTCGCCGTCGCCGTTGCCCTCTTTATCTGGGCGACGTCGCCCAGATCTGGGGGCGACGGGAGCGGGGGAAGTGGGGGCGGGGGGCGGGGGACGAAGGCTAAAGCAGGCGGGGGGATGAGGGAGGCGTCCGGGTGGGGATGGCGGTGGTTGGGGAGGCGGGGTAGGCGGGGGGGGGGGGGGGGGGCGGGGGAGGTGGGGGTGGGGGGGGAGTTAAATTTTTTATATATATATTTTTAATTAGTAAAATATAAAGCCATTGATTTTTTTTATAAATTTAAGATCTAATGGCTAAAATTAATTGATCAGATCTAACGGCTATGATATAATCAATACAAATCCAACGGTCAATAAAATAATAATAATATATGTTAAGTAAGGGTATAACGGTCATTTTATCAAAAATTTAACACCGTTAGTTATATTTAACGGAGAGGTGGCGATTGAGCTGAGTTTTTAAAACATAGGGGGGTATTTTGCCTATTTTCAAATTATAAGGGGGTTTTTTGCTGAGTTTTTAAAACACAGGGGGATTTTATGCAATTTAGCCTAAAAACAACGTCAATTATAAATATTGAATACCATCTTCATTACAATTGAGTACAAGTAACAAGCTTGATCATACACTTTTTGTACAATAAGGTAATTCATATGGATTAATATCAAGATCAACACTTTCTGTAACAAACAAGTCCACACAATACGAAAATTAACAATGTCAATGAAAATGTATTACAATTTTCATTACAACCTAGTTTGCATACAAGTGATAGTTGTGGTGTCTAATTGCAATGGTATTAATATGGTTTCCAAGATGCGAGCTACAACTTAGACAAGAAATCAGAACTAAAAGACCATAAAAAATTAAATACATCATCTATCTATGTTGAGGAAATACATAGTTTCAACACCAAATAATATTATGACACCGTGTTCACCAAAATTTCAAGTAAAATAAAAAAGAATTCATATTGATCGTTTATATGCTTGTATTATCTACTTAGCCATCTATGTCAATACTAACATTCTCACATTACATAAATTAAAAAAACTAATAATTTGGGATTTATTAGATGAATAGTACAAAGTTCGAAATCCAACCTTTCACAGTCCCAATGGAGGCGGTTTCAAATTCTCTTAAGTTATATGTTAAAAAAAAAAAAAAAAAAAAACACCATGCAAGGAGATGGAAAATAATTTGCAAAAGGGCTCCGGCTTCACCTAAGATTGATTTGGAAAAATATCAATGTAGCAAGCAAATGAGCAAATCAAAGAGCAAATGAGAAAATTATACCAAAATTAAAGTGTTATAGTGACAATGATTTTAAGAACATAGAACGAGAGGAGACATGAGAGAGTTGGTTCATCCTTTGGAAGAAATGAAGAATACAGAAGCAAATGAGCAAATACAATTTTAAAATAATATTTGTATTTTTATAATAATTAATTATTATTATTATTTTATATTACGTGTTTTTTCATGATATTGCACAATTTAATAAAAAAATATTTATTTAATTTTACAAAAATAATTATTAAAATATATTAAAAACATTAAGTTAAATATTAAAATAAAATAAAATAAATATTAAAATATATTATATTAATATTAATTTTTGTAACCGCATTTGTAACAGCTTTTGTAACGCATATACATTGACAAATTTGACAGACCGAAATATATTATATTAATATTAATTTTTGTAACCGCATTTGTAACAGCTTTTGTAACGCATATACATTGACAAATTTGACAGACCGTTACAAATATTGTTACAAAGGCAATTACAAATTCAAATTTAATTAAGTTGTTACAAAGGCAGTTTCAAAATTATATTTTAAAATTTTACAGCATTTGTAACGGTCATAGTTAGCCGTTACAAGAGCCGTTACAAATAACTTGACGACTGTCTTAGCCCCGGATAGATTAGGCCGTTCCAAAAACCGTTACTGTGACACCCACTCCGTAATCCCATTTAATTACCCTCACAACTCATGATTATCCCAATAAGATAACCAACAAAGTCAACATTTGACAACCACCTCAAACGAATTACATACTTCGTTAGGGTTTTTAACTATTACAAAAATATAAGATACCAACTTAGTCACAATTTCATATTCTTGTGTCCATATATCTAAAGTTCCCGTATTATAATGGCACCGCTGACCCACTTATACGGCTGTCATTGGCTTATGATCTATCTCCTGAAAAGAAATATATGGCAAATTTATGAGTTGTCAACTCAGTAAGTATAACCTTTCAGTCTCTATATATATACACACAAGCAACATGTCAAATATAAAATAATGATACCAACATAACCAATAGTTATCATACATTATCAGTAGATAAAGATATCACATAGCTACAAGCTAACATCAAACCAAGACATAATGGTGACGTTTTAGTTTATTTTCTTAGGGCCCTGCTTAATCTAACTGGAGCACATCACTCAATGAACTTTGCCGGCTCTCACCACTGATACCACACAGCACACAGCTTGTGTGTATCCCATCATCACCACTGATATCACACAGCACACAACTGGTGAGTATCCCATCACCGCCACTGATATCACATAGCACACAACTCGTGTCTATCCCATCATCACCACTGATATCACACATCACACAGCTCGTGTGTATCCCATCACCTCCGTTGATCAATGACAGCACATAGCTCGTCATTGATCATATCATCTAAGCCATTGCAGTATGCCCCTTCCAGTTAGGTAAGCCATCTTTTATTCCATTCACGCATCATCATCATTAACCTCATCAATTAACTCCATTTAATACTTATTTTCTCTTTAATAACTTTCTCATTTAATTTTTACTCGACAATCAATTGTAAGAGCTCATAGTCATTCATCTGGCTTCTGTACAACAACACCACAAATAGTCACATAATAACAGTTCCGCAGTTATCCAGGTAATCCGGACAAATAGTCCACGATCGAACATATAAACAACTAATATACAATATCCACATATATAAATAGAAATCCAAGTTCACAATCAAATATACAAGCAACCAATATATATAATACTACACATAATATATATATAAATCCAATTAGCTATACTTAACTCACTTTTCCCAATTATGTAAATAGTAGAATGATGTGTACAATCTCGAACGTTGTTCCCGTGTCCTAAAATGAGGTATAAGATGTATCGTCAATGAATCGACAATATTGAAGTTCTTTGAAAAAGCACTAGATTACATTCGTACACTTCTCAAATTTCTGAATATCTCCTTTTATAAAATTCGGATCTTTATTCCATTTTCTTCTACATAAAGTAGACTCGAGTATCTTCCTATCAGTATATATCTTGATGTATTACAACTAGTCCTTATATTTTTAAAAATTATCCTTACTGCCCCTGAATCTGTAATCTTCACAGTTTGAGCATTGGTCACTAATTAAACAATAACTTTATTTATAATCATTAACTTTAAAAACTGTTTTAGTATAATAAACTAGACATAATAATCTCTCCAATGATGTATCATTTACATATTAAAACATAGAGGTTAATTTTATAAAAACCTGTCCTTTGCATGTAATTGTGTTTCCTTAATAGCATCTCTGTGTCAACTTTTGAATTCTTTTCAGATAGAAAAATCATTGATAAAAGTCGCATTTGTACATAAGATATTCTTATGTTTTCCCTAATTTTATTTATAAAAAAATCATACCAATTGGATATATATATATATATATATATATTAGCTATTCAAGTTTTTGTACAACTCAGTTAATTTAGACAGAAACAGATTCAACTCTACTCTTTTAAAATTCTCTAAAAAAATCATATACTCTCCCAAAAATTACCAAATTTTCATAATATAACCTCCTATGTATCTAGTTTCAATTTACAAATGAATCATTCGAATTTAACCCGTAAAACTCAACTTACAAGGTTTTAAATACACCCTGTCTTATCTTTCCAGTTGGATAAACTGGCATTTTCCAGTCATTTAAACTCCTATTAATGTAATCATTAATAAAGGAATATGTTTATCCTTATATATCAACTTCGACAATTTGGATATCTCCAATTGAGAAAAAATATGCACATCTCTCTTCTAAAGAAGTTATGAACTTCTATTTGAAAACTTTCACAAATCCTTTCTTCTTCCCTAAAGATTTCTTGTACTATCAAGAAATTCTTATTAGCACTGGTTCAGTCCAATTTGACTCCACCATTAGGTCAGGAGGTGCATGGGCTTTTCAAAAGCCTATATACATAAGGTGATTATACCTGAACAATGGGAAGGAGATTCATACAGATTTAAAGAAATTTTACCCGAATCCCAAAATCCTCATAAAAATAAGCTTTATTTTAATTACTTTGATTATATCAAAGCTTGGGATTTGGCATTCTGTTATGAAAACAGACAAAGAAAGCATAGTTGATTTATCCAATTTAAAGAGCAAAAACATTGAATTTTCCTCAATGGTTTATCTGCTGGTTCTCTAACTGGGGATTATATCCTATTATTTTACCACATAAAATTAGAATAGTCTATGAAGATTTTGTCAAAACGAATGAAACAATGAAATTTCATGGGCTTATGTTTGCAGCCATTTATCAAGACCCTTGGATTGTTAAATGGGATGTTATTATATCCAATCGATCTCTTCAGAAACTTGGTGAAAATTTTGATAAAATTCCTTATTTAGGAAGAAGAATACTCATAAAATGGTGGGATAAATTTGAGTTCTTTAAAGACTCTGTTTTTACAGTCAAAGGATAGGTTGAGTAGAATTTTATCTTTTAGCTCTCAAGACAATTTAGACAATCAAGATAATAATAATAAAAATAAGGAAGTTATTATTAATGATGACATTAACAGGAGTTTAAATGACTGGAAAATGCCAGTTTATCCAACTGGAAAGATATATAAAAGCTCGGGCAGTTTTTTAGGAAAACTGGTTATGTTATTAAGACAGTTGAACAATCAATTCCTTTATCTGGAGGCTATAGCTCTTTTCATTTATTTTCAGAAAAGCTTATAGCTTTACATAAAGAAAATTACAAATTTTTACATATTGGTATGATTCAAATCGAGTTAAAACCTAGATTGGGGTTGAATACAGCTGCCTTAATTGCAGTTAGAGATAAGAGACATAATAAATTTCATGACTTCTTATTAGGAATTGTTGAATCTAGTTTATGTGATGGTCCAATATATTTTTTCATGCTTTCCAGATTTGACTGTTTCTTTAACAGATCCAAATCTGAAATATGCTTTAAGCTTAGACATTAAATCAGAAGGATTTGATATGATGCCAGGAACACAGAATGTTATTCTTATTTTTAGAATATGTTACAAAGCTATGAACACAGTTATCCCTGATATGAGAAAATCTCTAATCAAAATCCTAGAACGACAACTATGTTTATCACAGACATAGCCAAAAGTAATATTGTTGTCCCTAAAATTATTTCGTGGGATCAAGTTAATCTTCCAGATAAATGGATTCTTGAAGAAGGAAATAGGCCTGTAAAACAGGAAAATAAGAAATTAGAAGAAATTATAGAATATCCAGATGGAGATGTAGAAATAAGGTTTTCAAAAGATCGTATCACTCATCTTAATATTAGGGCAAATTCTAGAAAAGACGAAATCATGTCAGGAAGAAGTTCAACATCTTCAATACCCTTATCACGATTTGAGAAAGAACAAGTTATTTTAAATAATACATCAGATGGTGTTAGTCAACCCGAATATAAGGTTGAAATTCCTTTTTCTTCTAGAACTCGAGCTAAATCGCCTACACCTCTGATATGGGTTATGGTGATAGAAATGTCTTTGGGATAAACACCATGACTCTAGATAATGATCTAGAATTTCCTTTTGAAGGTGAAATTAGAGACTTATTTTATTCTTCAAAAAATGAGATAAAAAGAAAATGATTTTCTTTAAGGTCAAAAGAAAGTCAAAGGAAGTGGTATAAAATCTATAAGAAGTTCATTAAGAAAATGAACGAAAATATTGACTTTTTTAAGGTTATTAAACTTTTCAAAGAAAGTAAATTTCCTGAATTTTCAGATGAAAGTGTTATAGCCACTATAAATACTGCTTATCAAAATTTTATTACAACAAAGGGTAAAATTGTTAAAAGTATTCACCCTCCAGAGATGAATTTGTCTATTAAAATAGATAAAGAAGAGGTTAATGCTACCCCTTATAGAAAAGATAATAAATTGAAGCTATGATAGAACAAAATAATTTTACAAATCTGTCAATACAAACTATTGGAAAACAACTTACTAGAATAGAACAAAATGTTAATAAACATTTTTATAAGGATTTTATAGAAATGCCTAGTACTAGTAATACCCTTGAAAAAGAAAAGGTTTTATTCAAACCGCTATCTTCTGAAAAGATTAATATTAATATTAATAAAAATTCATTAGAATCTGACGAAGTATTAAAAGAAAGCAAAAAGATTACAGAATCTTGAAATAAGAGAAATAGCACCTCTTACTGAATCAGATAAAATCTCTAATAAAGACGAAGAAGATTCAGATCAAGAAAGTTCAACAACTTGAAAAGATGTTCAAAGAAGAATTACAAAACTCTTATGAAGTTAATAAATTAATTTTGGCAATAATAATAATAGAAAACCCTATTATCATATGCCAACTCCGGTTGATCTTCTAATAGAGGAACAAGAAAATTATTTTGGCAGGTGCTTCATTTGATGGAACTTCTATTCATGAGTGGAATATAGATGGGCATACTGAATATCAAATTCCAACAAAATTACATTATATAACTATGTATGCAACTGCTTGTCGCCTCAAAGGTAATACTGATTCCGAAATAGCTAAAGCTATAATACAAGGATTTACAGGTCAACTTAAAGGTTGGTGGGATTTTCATCTGTCTGATGAAGCAAAATTGCATATATTAAATGCAATAAAAATTAAAAATAATATTCAAATTACAGATTGTGTTAATACACTTATATACACTATAGCAAAACATTTCATTGGAAGTATTTCATTACAATTAGCTAAAACTCAAGAACAACTTATGAACTTAAAGTGTCATAGTTTGTCTCATTTCAAATGGTATAAAGATGTTTTTCTCTCTAAAATATTCACTAGAGAAGATAGTTAACATGAGTTCTGGAAAGAAAAATTTTTATTAGGACTTCCTCATTTCTTTGCTGAAAGAGTTAAAAATAGGATAAAAACAAAAAATCAAGGTATTATATATCACCTTTATACTTATGGTGACCTTGCTTCAGAAATTATTGCTGAAGGGATATGCTTATGTAATGAAATAAAATTGCACAAACAAAAACAAAAGGAAAAGATTTATGGAAAAAGAATTATTGGTGATTTTTGTGAACAATTAGGGTTAACACCCAATAAACTAATTAGAAAGAAAAAGATTTATAATTCTACTAAATCCACTAGTTCTTCTAATAGAAAACATCATCATAAAAAGAATATTAAACTGGAAGATAATAAAAAAGAATAAAGAAAAGAAAAAGGCAAAATAAAGCAGAAAAAATTTCCAGTATGTTGGAATTATCATGCTCCAGGACATTACGCTAATAAGTGTAAAATGAAAAAGAAAATTCAAAGCTTAGATGTAGATGAAAAGTTTAAAAAAGCTTTACAGAAACTTCTTATAGAAGAATCTGATCAAGAAAAGGAAAATCTAAAATTATATGTTATAACAAAAATTAAGAGTAATTCTGAAAATGAGAATGAAGAATTTGATAATGAAGACTCATCAGAAGAAGAAGTAGAAGAAAATAAAGAGTCTAATAACTACGAGGGTAACTGTGATTATTATAAAGCTTTATGTCAAGCTAATGGATTATTTGTACTAACGAAAGAAGAAAATTTTTTCTTAGAAATTATGGATAAAATTTCAGATCCGCAAGAGAAAAAAAAAATGCTACAGAGATACTTAGAATTTCATAAAGAACAAAAGGGTGAGAAAAAATTAAAATTAAAGGAACCAGAAGTTTATAACTTCAAAGAAATTATGAATAGAGTTAAGAACAATGGGAAGGAGATTTATACAGGGTTAAAGAAATTCAACCCGAAGCTGGTTAGAAATCTATAGAATAGAATTATTAAATAGAAAACGTACTCTTAAAAAATACGAACAGAAAGCATCTTTGTTATTAGCTTGAAAGTCTTGTTTGTACTGCTGGTTTAAGAGATAAATATTCTATAAAATTTATCCAGAGAAGTTTTCCTTTGAAACCACGGCTTTGTGCCCGAAGTCGCGTGGCCTGTTGTTATCCCGTTGTTGCCGAGGAAGGCTGTTGAGGGATTTTGGCGTAAATCGTTGACAGTGATAAGGAAGATTAAAATGGACAGGTTGAGTAGAATCTTATCTTTTAGATCGCAGGATAATCTTGACAATCAAGGTAATAATATGGATAATAATAAGAATAAAGAAATTATATATCTGATAATATTGATAATAATTTAAATAACTGGAAAATGCCCGTTTATCCAACTGGGAAAATATACAAGAGCTCAGGCAGTTTTATTCGGAAAACTGGTTATGTTATTAAGACTGTTGAACAATCAATTCCTTTATCTGAAGGATATAGTTCTTTTCATTTATTCTCTGAAAAGCTTATAGCTTTACATAAAGAAATTATAAATATTTGCATATTGGTATGGTTCAGATTGCATTAAAACCTGCAACTAGGTTAGGATTAAATACATCCGCGTTAATTGCAGTACGTGATAAAAGGCATAATAAATTTCATGATTCCTTATTAGGAGTTGTTGAATCCAGCTTATGTGATGGACCAATTTATTTTTCATGCTTTCCAGATTACACTGTTTCTTTAGCAGATCCTAATTTGAAACATGCTTTGTGTTTAGACATTAAATCTGAAGGATTTGATATGTTACCAGGAACACAAAATGTAATTCTTATTTTTTAGAATATGTTATAAAGCTATGAACACGGTTGTCCGGATATGAGAAAAATTTCTAATCACGATACAAACGACAACTATGTTTATTACAGACATAGCTAAAAGTAATACTGTTGTCCCTAAAACTATTTCTGGGATCAAGTTAAACTTCCAGATAAATGGATCATTGAAGATGTAATTAGACCTGTAAAACAGGAGAATAAAAAACTTGATGAAATATAATTCCTAAAAGGAATTCCACTTCATCTATTCCGATTCACGAATAGAAACAGAACAGGTTATACTTAAAAAATACTCTAGATGGAGTTAGTCAACCTAAATACAAAATTGATAAACCTCTACATCTAATAAAATCACCAACACTTTCTGATATGGGATATGAAGATGATAGAAGAGTTTTTGGTATAAATACTATTACTCTAGACAATAATCTAGAATTTCCGTTTGAAGGAAAATTAAGAGAATTATTTTATTCCAGACAATGAGATACAAAGAAAATGGTTTTCTTTAAAATCCAAAGAAAAGCAACAAAAATGGTTTAAAACCTATAAGAAATTCATTAAAAAATGAATGAAGAATATGATTTCTTTAAAATGATTGAACTCTTTAAAAGAGAAAAATTTCCAAAAATTTTCTGACGAAAATGTTATAGCTACTATTAACTCTGCTTATCAAAATTTTATTACTACAAAAGGTAAGCTTATAAAAAGCATACACCCACCTGAAGTTAATTTATTATAAATAGATAAAGAGGAAGTTAATTGCAACTCCTTACAGGAAAGACAGTGATATAAAAGCAGTTGTTGAACAAAACAATTTTACAAATCTGTCTTTACATACTATTGAACCAACTCACTAGAGTTGAACAAAGTGATAATAAACATTTTGACAAGGATATTATAGAAATATAGTACTAGTAATACCCATTTGGAACAGAAAAAGTTTTATTTAAACCTTTATCTTCTGAAAAGATTAATATCAACATTAATAAATCTTCAGAATCTGAAGAAATGTTGAAAGAGATAGCAAAGAGATTACAAAAACTCGAAATTCGAGAAATTGCACCTCTTATTGAGTCAGATAAAAAATCTGATAGAGAAAATGAAAATTCTGATAAGGAAGTTGAACAATTCAACATTAGAAGAAATGTTCAAAAAGAGTTATATAGACCTTATGAGGAAATTAATAAAATTAATTTCGGAATAATAATAACAAAAAGCCCTATTATCATAGGCCAACACCAGTTGATCTTTTAATAGAAGAGCAAGAAAATTATCTTGCTGGTGCATCATTTGATGGTACTTCCATTCATGAGTGGAATATTGATGGTCATACTGAATATCAATTTCAGACAAAATTGCATTATATTACTATGTATGCTACTGCTTGTCGCCTTAAAGGTAATAATGATCCTGATATAGCTAAAGCTATTATACAAGGATTTACAGGCAAACTTAAAGGTTGGTGGGATTTTCATCTTTCAGATGAAGCAAAATTGCATATATTAAATGCAGTAAAAATAGAAAAATATTCAAACTACTGATTGTGTTAATACACTTATATATACTATGCAAAAACTTTATTGGTAGTACATCATTACAACTTGATAAACTCAAGAACAACTTATGAATTTAAAATGTCATAGTTTATCAACTTTAAATGGTAAAAGATGTATTCTTCTCTAAAATATTTACAAGAGAAGATAGTCAACATGAGTTTTGGAAGGAAAGTTCTTATTAGGACTTCCTCATTTCTTTGCTGAAAGGGTAAAAACCCGTATAAAAACAAAAACAAGGAATATACCTTATCACCTTTATACTATGGTGATCTTGCTCAGAGATTATAGCTGAAGGAATATGCTTGTGTAATGAAATTAAACTACACAAACAAATACAAAAGGAGAAAATTTTTGGTAAACGAATTCTTGGAGATTTTTGTGAACAATTAGGATTTATAAATAATCCAAAATTAACTAGTAAGAAAAGGATTAATAATCCCACTAAATCAATAGTTCTTCTGGTTGAAAACATTACGTAAGAAAGAATAATAGAATAGAAGAAAATAAAAGAACATAAGAAAAGAAAACAGAAGCATGGTTCTCTAAAAAGAAAACATTCCCAGTATGTTGGAAATGTCATGCTCCTGGTCATTACGCTAATAAGTGTAAAATGAAAAAGAAAATTCAAAGTTTAGATGTTGATGAAAAGCTTAAAAAAGCTTTAAAGAAACTTCTTATAGAAGATTCTGATCAGGAAAAAGAGAATTTAAAGATATCTGTTATAACAGAAATTGATTCGAAAAGAAACTGAGATTCTAATATTCATCTGAGAAGAAAATGAGGTTCTGATAATGAATCAGAAGCGTTGAAGAAAAAGAATCTAATAATTATGAAGGAACTGTGATATTATAAGGCTTTATGTCAAGCTAATGGATTTATTTGTATTAACCAAGAAGAAAATTTCTTCTTAGATCTTATAGATAAAATTCAGATCCACAAGAAAAGAAATTAATGTGCAAAAAATATTAGAAACTTATATAGATCAAAAGGCGAGAAAAAATTAAAATTAAAGAGCCTGAAGTTTATAATTTCAAAGATATTATGAATAGAGTTAAAAACTCTAATATTTCTACTTCTACGACTGTAGAAGTTACTACTGCTGAATTAAGACATGAGATAAAAATTCTCAAACAAGAATTACAAGAACTCAGAGCTAGAGTTACTACTCTTGAGCTAAAAGCCATAAAGATTCATCTAGTGATGAAGACAAGTGAAAACGAAGATATTCTTCCAAAAAGAAGAGTTAAACTCTTTAACTTTTATCAACATGATTGATAGAGTTATAACTCATAAATGGCACACTGAAGTGACCATAGTTGTCCATAGAGAATATTACTTCTCTGCTATTGCTATGATTGATTCTGGTGCAGATTTAAATTGCATCAATGAAGGAATTGTACCTTCTAAGTATTTTGCAAAAACAACTGAAATCCTTAATGCTGCTGATGGAAGAAAATTATTAATTACAAATTACAAAACACTTCTGTTGCAACAAGGAATTTGTTTAGAAATGCCATTTATAATGGTAAAAATTTATCTCATGATGTGATTTTAGGAAATCCGTTCTTGCATATGCTTTATCCTATAAAAGAAATTTCCAAAGAAGGAATTACAAGTATTGTTAAAGGACATGAATTAACATTTCATTTTGTTTCCAAACCAAAATATCATGAAATTGATATGATTCAGAAAAATATTTCTAAAAAAAAAAGTTTTTAAATTCTCTTACTCAAGAGCTTTGTTTCAAAAAATTAAAAGAAGAAACTTTCTTCTCCTTATTTGCAGAACAGGATAAAGAATTACAAAATTATATTGAAAAAACTATTTGTGCTGATATTCCTAATGCTTTTTGGGAAAGGAAAAAACATGAGGTAACTTTACCATATGAAAAGATTTTAAAGAATCCCAAATTCCTACTAAGGCAAGACCCATTGCTATGGGTCCTAGGCATTTAGAAATTTGTAAAAAGAAATTGAAGAATTATTACTCAAAAGGTTAATAAGACCCTCTATAGTCCATTGAGTTGTCCTGCATTTTATGTTGAAAATGCTGCAGAACTTGAAAGAGGAGTTCCCAGATTAGTTATTAACTATAAACTTTAAACAAGGTGTTACGATGGATTAGGTATCCAATTCCTAATAAAAAAGGATCTTTTAAATAGGCTTTATTCAGCTAAAATTATGTCAAAATTTGATATGAAATCAGGATTCTGGCAAATACAAATAAAAAGAAGATCGTTACAAAACGCTTTTACAGTTCCTTTTGGCCATTATGAATGGAATGTTATGCCATTTGGGCTTAAAAATGCTCCCTCTGAATTCCAGAGAATTATGAATGATATATTTAATGCTTATACAGCATTCATAATTGTTTATATTGATGATGTTCTGGTATTCTCAGAATCTATAGAACAACATTTTAAACATTTGAATATATTTATTAATGTTGTTAAAAGAGCAGGATTAGTAGTTTCTAATAGAAAGATTAAACTCTTTCAAACAGAAATAAAATTTCTTGGTCATATCATAAGGAAGGAACAATTTTCCCCATTGAAAGAGCAATAATATTTGCTGAAAAATTCCCTGATGAAATAAGAGATAAAAATCAGTTACAAAGATTTCTTGGCAGTTTAAATTATATTGCTGAATTTTATAAAGAATTAGCTTATGATGCTAAACCTTTATTTGAAAGGTTAAGGAAAAATCCTCCAAATTGGAGTATTGAGCAGACAAATGCTGTTAAAAATATTAAAGCAAAAATTAAAGAAATTCCTTGTCTTGCTATATCTAGATGCATTTAAAATTGTAGAAACAGATGCCTCTGATTTAGGATATGGAGGAATTGTTAAACAAAGAATCAATCATAAAGAATCTCTTGTCCGTTTTCCTTCAGGAGTCTGGAGAGGACCTAGGGTTAATTACTCTACTGTTAAAAAAGAAATATTGTCCATTGTTTTATGCATACAAAAATTTGAAAGTGATCTATTGAATAAAATTTTTTTGCTTCGAGTTGATTGCAAATCTGCAAAAGAAATCCTACAGAAAGATGTTAAAAACATCGCTTCAAAACAAATATTTTCTAGATGGCAGGCTATTTTATCTGTCTTAATTTTGATATTGAGTTTATTAAAGGATCAGAGAATTCCCTACCTGATTTCTTAACTGAATTTTTGCAGGGAAGATCATGAACAAAGACAAAGATAGGCCAGGTACTAGTAAGGGTTATAACTCTAAATCTTATAGATCTGCCTTTGAAAAGGATGAAAAAATGCTAAGAGAAGAGGCCTTAAAGGCTGTCCCTGAAGAAAATAAGCTTCGGGAAGATGCTTATAAGATAGCAGTAAAATCTGCATCAACCAAAGAGTATGTTATCCATACATACCAATTTCTACAATTTGGATATCTCCAATTGAGAGAAAGTATGCCCATCTCTCGTCTGAGGAAGTTATGAACTTCTACCTCAAAAATTTTGCAGATCCATTTCTTTTCCCTAAGATTTCTTGTATTATCAAGAAATTCTATCTTATACCGGTCTGTTCAATTTGACTCAACGACCCGGTCTGGAGGTGAATGGGTATTTTCAAAAGCCTTTATTCACAGGGTTGTTACCCCTGAACAATAGGAAGGAGATTTATACAGGGTTAAAGAAATTCAGCCCGAAGCTCGTAATCCTCATAAAAGTAAATTTTACTTCAATTACTTTGATTATATCAAAGCATGGGACATTGCATTCTGTTATGACAACATACAAAGAAAACATAGCTGGTTTATCCAGTTTAAAGATCAGAAAATTATAAATTTTTCTAATTGGTTTATTTGTTGGTTTTCTAATTGGGGATTATATCCATTATATTACCTCATAAAATTAGAAATATTTATGAAGATTTTGTTAAAACAAATGAGACTATGAAAAATCATGGGCTTATGTTTACAGCCTTAATCAGATTCCTGGATTGTTAAATGGGATGTGGTTATTATCCACAGGTCTTTACAAAGGCTTGGTGAAGACTTTAGTAATATCCCTTATTTGGGAGACGAATTCTTATTAAATGGTGGGATAAATTTGAATTCTTCAAAGATTCAATCTTTTCAGTAAAAGGGATTATAAATCTCGAGCCGGTTAAACCACCTCGTCAGGAAAAATCCCAAAAACAGATGGTTGAAATTCTTAAGAATTGTTATCAAAAGTTTCAAAGCAAGAGCTTAAAAACAGCTCAAAGAAATTCTTGAGTCTTCTGAAGACGAAGAAATGAGCCAGAACACTGAAACAGTGGATTCAATGCAAGATGCACAGGATCCATACCTGTAGATGACGTCATCGCTTACATCATCCTCGACAAGTACTGTTCATAAACAGTATGAACAGTAAATGGCGGCCGACAAGTTACTATTCAAACAGTAAAAACACTATTCATGAACAGTGATGAATAGTTAAAAAGTTGCAATTATTGAGGTCGAGAATTCAAAGGCGGTTGAAACAGTTCTCTCTCCACCTTTATAAAAAGGCAGCCTCGCAGAAGATGGGGATCATCGAAAAAATAACATCGATAATTCAAGCATCGAAAGCTAAGCCTTTCTAGTTCTAATCTTTCCTCTGTAATCTTTCCCTCTATTAGAATCTTCCCTTTCTTCCATTGTAAAATATCCCCTCTGTAAAATACTTAAAATAAATAAAAGTTTGCTTTGATACATCTGCTTCCGCTTTCTTGTTTCCGCTTTCTTTACTGCTGACCTGCTGACCCTGACCCCTGGTGCTGAAGGCGGTTGAAACAGTTCTTGCATTGAGAGAGAACTGTTTCAACCGCCTTTGAATTCTCTAGACCTCAATAATTGCAACTTTTTTAACTATTCATCACTGTTCATGAATAGTGTTTTTACTGTTTGAATAGTAACTTGTCGGCCGCCATTTACTGTTCATACTGTTTATGAACAGTACCTTATCGAGGATGATGTAAGCGATGACGTCATCTACAGGTATGAATCCTGTGCATCTTGCATTGAATCCACTGTTTCAGTGTTCTGGCTCATTTCTTCGTCATCAGAAGACTCAAGAATTTCTTTGAGCTCTTCTTTAAGCTCTTGCTTTGAAACTTTTGATAACAATCTTTAAGAATTTCAACCATCTGTTTTTGGGATTTTTCCTGACGAGGTGGTTTAACCGGCTCGAGATTTATAATCCCTTTTACTGAAAAGATTGAATCTTTGAAGACTTCAAATTATCCCACCATTTAATAAGAATTCGTCTCCCCAATTAAGGGATATTACTAAAGTCTTCACCAAGCCTTTGTAAAGACCTGTGGATAATAACCACATCCCATTTAACAATCCAGGAATCTGATATAAGGCTGTAAACATAACCCATGATTTTTCATAGTCTCATTTGTTTTAACAAAACCTTCATAAATATTTCTAATTTTATGAGGTAATATAATGGAATAATCCCCAATTAGAAAACCAACAAATAAACCAATTAGAAAATTTTATAATTTTCTGATCTTTAAACTGGATAAACCAGCTATGTTTTCTTTGTCTGTTGTCATAACAGAATGCAATGTCCCATGCTTTGATATAACAAAGTAATTGAAGTAAAATTTACTTTTATGAGGATTACGAGCTTCGGCTAAATTTTAACCCTGTATAAATCTCCTTCCCATTGTTCAGGGTAACAACCCTGTAATAAAGGCTTTTGAAAATACCCATTCACCTCCAGACCGGGTCGTTGAGTCAAATTGAACAGACCGGTATAAGATAGAATTTCTTGATAATACAAGAAATCTTAGGGGAAAAGAAATGGATCTGCAAAATTTTTGAGTAGAATTCATAACTTCCTCAGACGAGAGATGGGCATACTTTCTCTCAATTGGAGATATCCAAATTGTAGAAATTGGTATGTATGGATAAACATACTCTTTGGTTGATGCAGATTTTACTGCTATCTTATAAGCATCTTCCCGAAGCTTATTTTCTTCAGGGACAGCCTTTAAGGCCTCTTCTCTTAGCATTTTTTCATCCTTTTCAAAGGCAGATCTATAAGATTTAGCGTTATAACCCTTACTAGTACCTGGCCTATCTTTGTCTTTGTTCATGATCTTCCCTGCAAAAATTCACGAGTTAAGAAATCAGGTAGGGAATTCTCTGATCCTTTAATAAACTCAATATCAAAATTAAAGACAGATAAAATAGCCTGCCATCTAGAAAATATTTGTTTTGAAGCGATGTTTTTAACATCTTTCTGTAGGATTTCTTTTGCAGATTTGCAATCAACTCGAAGCAAAAAAATTTTATTCAATAGATCACTTTCAAATTTTTGTATGCATAAAACAATGGACAATATTTCTTTTTTAACAGTAGAGTAATTAACCCTAGGTCCTCTCCATACTCCTGAAGTAAAACGGACAAGAGATTCTTTATGATTGATTCTTTGTTTAAAAATTCCTCCATATCTAAATCAGAGGCATCTGTTTCTACAATTTTAAATGCATCTGGGTTAGATATAGCAAGACAAGGAATTTCTTTAATTTTTGCTTTAATATTTTTAACAGCATTTGTCTGCTCAATACTCCAATTTGGAGGATTTTTCCTTAACCTTTCAAATAAAGGTTTAGCATCATAAGCTAATTCTTTATAAAATTCAGCAATATAATTTAAACTGCCAAGAAATCTTTGTAACTGATTTTTATCTCTTATTTCATCAGGGAATTTTTCAGCAAAATATATTGCTCTTTCAATGGGAAAATTGTTCCTTCCTTTATGATATGACCAAGAAATTTTATTTCTGTTTGAAAGAGTTTAATCTTTCTATTAGAAACTACTAATCCTGCTCTTTTAACAACATAATAAAATATTCAAATGTTTAAAATGTTGTTCTATAGATTCTGAGAATACCAGAACATCATCAATATAAACAATTATGAATGCTGTATAAGCATTAAATATATCATTCATAATTCTCTGGAATTCAGAGGAGCATTTTTAAGCCCAAATGGCATAACATTCCTTTCATAATGGCCAAAAGGAACTGTAAAAGCTGTTTTGTAACGATCTTCTTCTTTATTTGTATTTGCCAGAATCCTGATTTCATATCAAATTTTGACATATTTTAGCCGAATAAAGCCTATTTAAAAGATCCTTTTTATTAGGAATTGGATACCTAATCCATCGGAACACCTTGTTTAAAGGTTTATAGTTAATAACTAACCTGGGAACTCCTCTTTCAAGTTCTGCAGCATTTTCAACATAAAATGCAGGACAACTCCATGGACTATGGAGGGTCTTATTAACCTTTTGAGTAATAACTCTTCAATTTCTTTTTTACAAATTTCTAAATGCCTAGGACCCATAGCAATGGGTCTTGCCTTAGTAGGAATTTGGGATTCTTTAAAATCCTTTTCATATGTAAAGTTACCTCATGTTTTTTCCTTTCCCAAAAAGCATTAGGAATATCAGCACAAATAGTTTTTTCAATATAATTTGTAATTCTTTGATCCTGTTCTTCAAATAAGGAGAAGAAAGTTTTTCTTTTAATTTTTTTGAAACAAAGCTCTTGAGTAAGAGAATTTAAAAACTTTTCTTTTTTAGAAATAGTTTTCTGAATCATATCAATTTCATGATATTTTGGTTTGGAAACAAAATGAAATGTTAATTCATGTCCTTTAACAATACTTGTAATTCCTTCTTTGGAAATTTCTTTTATAGGATAAAGCATATGCAAGAACGGATTTCCTAAAATCACATCATGAGATAAATTTTTAACCATTATAAATGCATTTCTAAGCAAATTCCTTTGTTGCAAACAGAAGTGTTTTGTAATTTGTAATTAACAAATAATTGGCTAAATTGCATAAAATCCCCCTGTGTTTTAAAAACTCAGCAAAAAACCCCCTTATAATTTGAAAATAGGCAAAATACCCCCCTATGTTTTAAAAACTCAGCTCAATCGCCACCTCTCCGTTAAATATAACTAACGGTGTTAAATTTTTGATAAAATGACCGTTATACCCTTACTTAACATATATTATTTATTATTATTGACCGTTGGATTTGTATTGATTATATCATAGCCGTCAGATCTGATCAATAATTTTAGCCATTAGATCTTAAATTTATAAAAAAATCAATGGCTTATATTTACTAATTAAAAATATAATATATAAAAAATTTAACTCCCCCCCCACCCCCCACCTCCCTCCCCCCGCCTACCCCCGCCTCCCCAACCACCGCCATCCCCACCCGGACTCCTCCCTCATCCCCCGCCTGCTTTAGCCTCGTCCCCGCCCCCGCCCCCACTTCCCGCTCCCGTCGCCCCAGATCTGGGCGACGTCGCCCAGATAAAGAGGGCAACGGCGACGGCGACGGCGACGCCCTATTGACGGCGTCGCCGCGCCTTCCTGTTCGGATAAAGAGTGCGACGGCGTCGCTGCTGTCGCCGTCGCCCTCTTGCTCGAGTAAAGTGGGCGACGGCGGTTCTGCGCGGGGGCGGAGGCCATCACCGTCGCCCCCAATTTTTTTTAATTAATTTAATTATATTAATTAAATGTATGTTAGTTAATTAAGAATAATTAAATATATATTTTAGTTAATTAAATCTAATATTAGATAATTGTAATAATTATTATATTTTAATCTATAACTATATAATTTCTTAATATATAAATTAATATGGATATCTAAATTTAAAAATTTTAAATAATACTAATATTAAATATAATATTAGATTATTATTATATTTAAATTAATCTATAACTATATAATTTCTTCATATTTAAATTAATGTAGATATCTAAATTTTAAAAAATAAATTTAGTAATTTTTTTATTTTTATTTTTGTATTTTAAAACTTAATATAAATATATTTAAGAATAAAATAGTTTGTATATTTAAAAGAGAAGAAAATACAAATTTTTTTTTTAAAAAAGTCTATATTTCATAGTAATTTGTATGCAATGTAAGGGCATTTTAGTCAGTTAAAATTGAAAAAAAAAGGTCAAAATACGCAAAAAATGAAACCCACTCGCATGTCAGGCGTGTGCACCTCACCTTCCGTTAATTTTTAACGAAATGGGGGTTTTTTGCTGAGTTTATTAAAACACAGGGTTTTTTAGCTATTTTTAAAACACAAGGGGGTTTTTAGCTTTTTCAACAAAACACAGGGGGGTAAAATGCATTTTAGCCCAAATAATTTTCTTCCATCAGCAGCATTCAGGATTTCAATTGTTTTTGCAAAATACTTAGAAGGTACAATTCCTTCATTGATGCAATTTAAATCTGCACCAGAATCAATCATAGCAATAGCAGAGAAGTAATATTCTCTATGGACAACTATGGTTACTTCAGTGTGCCATTTATGAGTTATAACTCGGTCAATCATGTTGATAAAAGTTAAAGAGTTTAACTCTTCTTTTGGAAGAATATCTTCCTTTTCACTGTCTTCATCACTAGATGAATTTTTATGGGCTTTTAGCTCAAGAGTAGTAACTCTAGCTCTCAATCCTTGCAACTCTTGTTTGAGAATTTTTATCTCATGTCTTAATTCAGCAGTAGTAGCTTCTACAGTCGTAGAGGTGGAAATACTAGAGTTTTTAACTCTATTCATAATATCTTTGAAATTATAAACTTCAGGCTCTTTTAATTTTAATTTTTTCTCGCCCTTTTGATCTTTATAAGTTTCTAAATATTTTTGCAGCATTAATTTCTTTTCTTGTGGATCTGAAATTTTATCTATAAGATCTAAGAAGAAATTTTCTTCCTTGGTTAATACCATCAATCCATTAGCTTGACATAAAGCCTTATATAATCACAGTTGCCTTCACAATTATTGGATTCTTTTTCTTCAACGCCGTCTGATTCATTATCAGAACCTCCATTTTCTTCGTTTTCTGATGAATCATTAGAATCTGCAGTTTCTTTTTTGAAATCAATTTCTGTTATAACAGATATCTTTAAATCCTCTTTTTTCCTGATCAGAATCTTCTATAAGAAGTTTCTTTAAAGCTTTTTTAAGCTTTTCATCAACATCTAAACTTTGAATCTTCTTTTTTCATTTTACACTTATTAGCGTAATGTCCAGGAGCATGACATTTCCAACATACTGGGAATGTTTTCTTTTTAGAAGAACCATGTTTCTGTTTTCTTTTCTATATTTTTTTATTTTCTTTTTTTATTATTCTTCTTACGGTAATGTTTTCAACCAGAAGAACTATGTGATTTAGTGGGATTATTAATCCTTTTCTTACTAGTTAATTTTGGATTATTTATAAATCCTAATTGTTCACAAAAATCTCCAAGAATACGTTTCCAAAAATTTTCTCCTTTTGTATTTGTTTGTGTAGTTTAATCATTACACAAGCATATCCTTCAGCTATAATCTCTGAAGCAAAATCACCATACGTATAAAGGTGATAAGGTATAATTCCTTGATGTTTTTGTTTTATACGGGTCTTTACCCTTTCGGCAAAGAAATGAGGAAGTCCTAATAAGAACTTTTCCTTCCAAAACTCATGTTGACTATCTTCTCTTGTAATTTTAGAGAAGAATACATCTTTATACCATTTAAAGTTGATAAACTATGACATTTTAAATTCATAAGTTGTTCTTGAATTTTATCAAGTTGTAATGATGTACTACCAATAAAGTGTTTTGCTATAGTATATATAAGTGTATTAACACAATCAGTAGTTTGAACATTATTCTCTATTTTTACTGCATTCAATATATGCAATTTTGCTTCATCCGATAGATGAAAATCCCACCAACCTTTAAGTTGACCTGTAAATCCTTGTATAATAGCTTTAGCTATATCAGGATCATTATTACCTTTAAGGCGACAAGCAGTAGCATACATAGTAATATAATGCAATTTTGTCTGAATCTGATATTCAGTATAACCATCAATATTCCACTCATGAATGGAAGTACCATCAAATGATGCACCGACAAGATAATTTTCTTGCTCTTCTATTAAAAGATCAACTGGTGTTGGCCTATGATAATAGGGTTTTTTGTTATTATTATTGCCGAAATTAATTTTATTAATCTCATGTGGTTTATTATTCTCGTATGGTTTATTATTCTCGTATGGTTTATAAATCTGTTTCTTTCTAATTAGTTTACTGGGTGTTAACCCTAATTGTTCACAAAAATCACCAGGAATTCTTTTTCCATAAATCTTTTCCTTTTGTATTTGTTTGTGCAATTTTATTTCATTACATAAGCATATCCCTTTAGCAATAATTTCTGAAGCAAGGTCACCATAAGTATAAAGGTGATATGGTATAATACCTTGATGCTTTTGTTTTATCCTATTTTTAACTCTTTTAGCAAAGAAATGAGGAAGTTCTAATAAAATTTTTCTTTCCAAAACTCATGTTGACTATCTTTTCTAGTGAATATTTTAGAGAGAAAAAGTTTTTGTACAACTCAGTTAATTTAGACAGAAACAGATTCAACTCTACTCTTTTAAAGTTCTCTAAAAAAAATCATATACTCTTCCAAAAATTACCAAATTTTCAGAATATAACCTCCTATGTATCTAGTTTCAATTTACAAACGAATCATTCGAATTTAACATGTAAAACTCAACTTACAAGGTTTTAAATACACCCTGTCAGATTACCAGAGAACAGAGCAACAGAATGTTTCCTCCATTTTACCCATTTAAACGACCGATTTAGATTCTGCTCAAAACTAAAAACTTTTAGTACACGTCTCAAGTGTTCAAGGAATCAAGAATCCATAAATTTGGACCGATATATCTCAAGATATTCACGATTAACAATGGCTGATCGCACAGATCGGACAGATTTCTTTCCTGCTGCTTCGTTTCCATATTTATCAGGTGTTTTCTTCAATTATAATTAACATGCAGCTAACAAAACAGATTGTAAACAAGAAATATGAACTGAAACTTACCAAATTAGACGGAGAAATTGCCTAAGTTTGGAAGGTATTGGAGTAATTCACCAAATTCTTCCTCTCTTTCTTATCTTTCTCTTCCTCTCCTCTCTTCTCTTCTTCCTCTTCTTTTTTTCTTCTGCTCTTTCTCTCCTGCACCGTCTCTCTCTTTTTCTTTTCTTCTATGCTTGTTTCTACACTCTTCTCTTTCCTACTTTCTTTTCTCTTCTTTTTCTCTCTTCCGTTTTCTTTCTTATTTTGTTTTCTTTCTTTTCTACAACCTTCTAAAATACATTCTATATATATGTATGTATGTGTAGTTAATTATATATGTATAAGTTTGTAGGTGTGTATGTGTATATATACAAATACTATATATATATATATATATATATATATTCATAAGAATGTAGGGAGTGTTTACACCTTATCCTTATTCCACCACCTCGTCTCATTTTCATCTTATTTGTATTTTATTTTACTAACTTTAATATATAGGATATAAATATGTATACATTAAAAACAGATTGTATTTGTTCCCTCTCATTTTTTTTATAATCTACACTTGTAACCCCATAATTTATTGTGTAAATTTTCACTCATCCTCAAGAATTTATCATATCAAATAAATTTTTACTTAAACACTAAATATTATATAAATCATCACACCACTTATCCATTTTATTAAGCTAATAAATGATAATTATGTATTAACATACGAGGATGTTACAGCTACAAATAAAAAAAGTGCTACAAATTAATAAAAAAAATCATTACGAAAGCAATTCCAATAAAATGATTTCTTTTTATAGTGTAAGTAGTCAACAACAATTAATTTATCCTATTTTGCATTTTATCGAACAAGGTCATATCAATCATTTCTTTCGTACAGAAAAATAAAAGGTCCCAACATGTTTTGGTATACATGGGCTCTTATCACATGAATTCAACAAGAATTATGCATGAAAACATATTTGACCTACATAATTTCACAATCAAATCAGGTCTTAATAAATAGTGGGTATATATATATTTATAATTTAGAGATAATTATACCACAATTTGATATAATTATATATAAACCTATCTTAGTTTAAAAAATAACATCTAGTACTTCTAACATTTGTTTCCATCTAAATAGATCTTCATTAGTTAAAATTTATCAAATTTGTTGATATTAGCAAAACAAATGAATGGAAATTCATATTTATTTTTGATTGACTTATCTAGCTTATTGTAGGTTGAACTAATCTTTCTTGACCAAATTTCATTTATAAAGGTAACGATATACTCCTTACATTAGAGAAGAAATATTTAACCTGCAATAAGTTAATAATATTGGAACTTTTAATCCAATGATGGGCTTATATGTAAAATTAATTATGTATTTATGGACTGTTGATGTTTAAGACCCAATAGAGTGATCAAATAAGGCTTCAGTAATTTGGGTCTTAATGTATCTAATAGGATGTGGGTCTTTAAATGTGTAGAGACTAAAGGTAATTCAGTTCAGTGATGGGTTGAAACTGAAACACCTATTATTATATATGTGTCATGGTCCCCAAATCACACGACACGTCAAATAGATCACCTGACATCCCATTATCAGAGAGAATTCAGAGAAAAAAGAAACTAAAGGATACTCGTTGAATTGTGCTGATCTGGAAGACCATTGACTTGTAATTTCATTGGGATTCCTATAGCCATGGATTCAGGTACGCTTCCGCTTTTATATTTATTGTATTTCTCAATTTCAGCATGATCGGTTCAAGGGTTGATAGTGATTGCTATTTCACTACATAGTAGGATTTATTTAAAATCCAACAAGAAATCGGGGATAAATATTATTTTTAATCAATTCTTTTGCTAATGTCGATAAATTTGATGAATTTGACTAATTAATGGATATATTTGTTAGACAAAAACGAACATCCAGAGTACTGAATTTAATTTTTCAAACCACAAGGGATCTACTTATAAATTATACAAAATTTTAGGGAGGATGATATATTTCCCTATAATTATAATTAAATTAGCCGTCATTGGTACGCTATTCGTGCATACATATAATGAATAGTCTTGCATATTTTAAAATATATTATTAAAAAAAATAAAGTATATAAATCAACAAATTACGTTTAAAAAAAAACCAACTTAAATTATTATCGATATTCGACACAACAGAAAAATTGATATAACATTGTTAAAATTATGTAGTCATTTTTTGTATAAAAAAACTTAATTATAATCGATTTTTAAAATGATCTTTTTAGTAATATAATTGTTATATTTAAAAATTAACATGATGGTATTAGGAACGGTTGAGTGCAAATGAAGAATTCTTTTGAATATTTACACTCCTTGATCTATGTCCTATTTACATAAACCATCCTTATCTTTTAGATAATTATATCTACACCCATCAAAATATCAGTATCACTTACACTAACCACCTTTTACTTTTTTAAAAAATTACACACACATCCGTTAAAAATATTTGTATTATTACACAAACTACTCTTGTGTTTTAGCTATCAAGAATATTTTTAATAATTATACAAAAATAAAAATAAATTATATAAACAAATCATAAGACAGGAGTAAAAATATAATTATATATTAGTATGGGTATTAAACAGCCCACAATTTTCAAATAGGAGAAGCTACGAGAAGGAGAAACTGAGTTGGCCGAAGGCCTTGAAAATGATTATCCAAAAACCCAAACAGAAGAAGGTACTAGAAGGCCCGTCAATCGCAAGTCCAGTACTTCAACGCTGCTTCTCCCTTCTGCTCTTCACTTTCAGAATAATCGAATAAGCTTTTTCGAACCCCACCATTTTCTCCCATTTCTACTCAGCAGAAGTGTTACAGAATTTGCAAAGAGAGACAAGTCGTTGCAATGGACGCAGCGAAGGTGAACCAACTGAAGCAATTCGTCGACCTGTGCAAGTCCAACCCCTCCATCCTCTCCGATCCCTCCCTCTCTTTCTTTCGTGATTACATTGAGAGGTATAAATGAATGCAACTCTTTGTATGTGTTACTTCTTGTATTGCATTGTTTCTGCGCATGTATTGTCTGTAGGCATCCACTTTGAGTAGTGTGTTTTTGAGTGTTTGTTTGATGATTCCTCGAGTTTAATTTGTATTTTTGTCTTTGGTTTTTCTATTTAATGTTATTCTTTTGAATAAATTTTCAGCCTCGGAGGCAAGATTCCGTCATCTGGGGGAGATTACAAAGCGGTATGTTCTGTTTTCCATAGGTTTAGACTAAATTCTTTTCATCCTTTTTTTTTCTTCTGGTTTCAATTTGTTCGATCTGTTTTGATAATCACTAATGTGGGGAAACAATAGTGATGATTGGTTTCAAGTGCCTTCTACGTGTATGTTTGCGTGAGCGGGTGGGTGATGGGTGGGAGGTTTCAGTGAGACTGTGAAAGCTGTGGTATACTTTTCTGCTCGCAAATTTGGACAAAATTTGGTTCCTCAAAGTGAGGCAATAATTTCTTCTGTTATTTCAATTACGTAGATTGGTTGGGCAGAAGTAGAATTCTTGTAAGGTTCTTAGCCCCCAGGTTTGGTAATTAGGGTTTAAGGCCTATCATGTAAAAATGAATCATTCCCCTTATATTGCATCTTTTTCCTTTTCCGTTTTAGGAGAATTATTACTTAGGTTTTTTTTTTTTGTTTTTAAATTGATTACAGAAGTCCCATGTGGTGGATGAGAGTGATGAGGATATGGATGACATAGAGGAGGAGCCTCACCCACCTCAGGAAGAAGAAGAGCCCGAGATAATGGAGTCTGATGTTGAACTTGACGAGAGTGATGTTGTGGAGCCTGATAATGATCCTCCACAGAAGGTATAACAGCCCACATTTCCCCTGTTGGTTTGATTTATGTCTCTGGTTTTCCTGTGGTTTAGTAAGATTTGGGCAATTGAATTTGTAGATGGGAGACCCCTCAGTCGAGGTTAGTGAAGAAAACCGAGATGCGTCTCAGGAGGCTAAGATACAGGCCATGGAAGCACTTTCTGAAGGTACCTTACATACTTGCATCTGGGAAAGCAAGGTATTTCAGCTGAAGTTAATTTTTCGTGATATGCATTAAACTCCGTATCTGTTTATTAGGTAAGCTTGAAGAAGCGATCGAACATCTTACCAAGCTATTACCCTGAACCCTACATCCGCAATTATGTATGCAACCCGAGGTAGATTACCTATGTCTTCTTCTCTGTGTTCTTAACTGTCTTATGCGATTATATCAATCCTTTCTTATATGACCATTTTGTATGTGAATTTTGTGGACTTACAGCTAGTGTTTACATCAAAATGAAGAAACCAAATGCTGCTATTCGGGATGCCACCGCAGCTCTGGAGGTTGTCCTCTTTTTCATAATTGGCTTGTTCTTGAATCACTATCTGTTGTCTTTTTATGTTAATAAATACTCCAGGCTCATGCATGGTAATATCTTATTTTCTTTGGAAAAAATGCATCTCGTGTTGTGCTGTGGCCATGCACGGCACAGTTGCTATACGACATAATAATAAAGAGAATCTGGCATGTAGTTAGTTAGGCTGTTCGTGCTGCTGCATGTAGTGTTGGCATAGGTATGATCAGAATAAATCTTCTCAAATTTCAGATTCTTCTTGTGGCAAGTCCTGGTGGTGTACGGTTCTGTGATACATGACATTTTTGGACGACTGAATTGACATATATAATAAATTTTTATCCAGATCAATCCAGACTCAGCCAAAGGATACAAATCACGTGGCATAGCACGGGCAATGCTTGGGCAATGGGAAGAGGCTGCTAAGGATCTTCACGTGGCCTCCAAGCTAGACTATGATGAGGAAATCAATGCTGTACTTAAGAAGGTTGGTCTTTAATTATCTATGCCATCATTCTCATATTGCTGCATCTTTCTCATTAATTTTAGCGTGTCAGTATGTGTGGCGACACAATTAGATTGAGAGATGCTGCTTAAGAATATTGCTCATAATTAGTTTGATAAGGTGGAATTTCGGAATTATGATCATGATCCTTTCCTTTTTCATTCTTGTTTATAGGTCGAACCCAATGTGCATAAGATCGAGGAACATCGCAGGAAATACGACAGGCTGCGGAAAGAGAGAGAAGACAGGAAGATTGAGCGTGAGCGACAACGTCGTAAAGCTGAAGCTCAGGTAAACCATCTTTCTGTATCATCCACTTGGTTTTTGGTTGTCTACACATGATCTAATTTTTCCTTTGATTTTCTAAGGCTGCGTATGAAAAGGCCAAGAAGCAAGAGGAGTCATCTTCTAGTAGAAAACCAGGAGGCATGCCAGGCGGATTCCCCGGTGGTATGCCTGGAGGCTTTCCTGGTGGTATGCCTGGAGGATTCCCTGGGAGCATGCCTGGTGGTATGCCTGGAGGATTTCCTGGGAGCATGCCTGGTGGTATGCCTGGGAATGTTGACTACAGCAAAATACTCAATGTGAGAACTTCTTCTATTTCTAATTCTGATAAAGTATAGAATTTCCATTTTGCGGTGGAGGAGTTATTGTGGCTGTTTTAAAGACCTTAATGGTCTTGTGTGCTTTTCAGTAGAGCAGGTCATAATTATCTTATTATTCCAAAATACACTCGACAATTTGCTTAATATGATTGATGCAGGATCCTGAGTTGATGGCAGCATTCAAAGACCCTGAAGTCATGGCTGCACTCCAAGATGGTATGTGTCTTCTTGTTCGCTAACATATGCTGCATTATGTTCGAGAATGTGCAGTTATATGAACTCTCTTTGTTGTTGGTAGAGATTACTTTTGGTTTGCTACAGAGCCAGGCCATTTTGGTTTACATGTTTCCTGCTTTGATTATGTTGTATCTGTTTTTTTGCTTTTGCCGTTCTACAATTTTCAAAATAATAGAGAAAGTAAAATTTTGAGAATGATGTGGCATGTCGACAAAGATTTAACAATGTAGTTATTTTTTTGTCCTCGTACTCTTCTGGTTGAGTGTTTGTACTCATATACTATTGTATTTTTTCTTTCTAAGTTTGTGGTTGAGCAAGTATATTAAATTACTGACCCCTATTAGAATTCCAGAAAGTTAGGGGGAAAGTGAAGTCGGAAGATTAAATAAATAAACCTCTATCTGCTGCAATAATGGTCTGACTGTCTTCATTCTTTTTAATCTAACATAGTGTTTCTGGATTAAAAGCACTGTGGGTTTGTTGTCAATTCCAGTAGCTTTCACATAGAAGTAATGTAGATGGTCCACTTAATAACCAAAATGCTGCTGAATACACGATATCATTGTGGGAGCACCTTTATTATTGCAAATAGGATGTGGAAAATGTTTAATTGAGCCTACTAGCCCATAATACCAATTAAGCTTGTCGGATTAGAAATGATTCATTGGTTGAGAACTGTCTGCCTTCTTGCCATTTTTTTCTACCAATGTACAGTTTAACAGACAAGATAAATTAACTGTGCAAAGGCTTTCTAGTTTCTTCTTCAAGTCTGAGGGCTTGCCTCTTCCTGATGCTATTTTGTCCGCCTCTTCTAACTCCCTTGACAATGTTAATGTGCCATGTGCAAGTGAAATTAGCATGTGCTTTGAGATCATTGTTGAACCCGAGAACATCCTATTTTTGCTATACAACATTTCAATTGTTGGACATTGTTAATGAACCATTTACTTGCATCATGCGGTTGGATGAAACATTGTGCCTTGCCTTTTGAGATCAACCTGCCGATGGCTTTGAGAAGAATGATGCTGCTTTTCTCACTTGAAGTACATTATGTGGTGGAAAACTAGGTGTTACATTGGCTCCTATCTCTGATTTGCTGGTTTTGATTTGCAGTTATGAAGAACCCTGCTAACCTGGCCAAACATCAATCGAATCCAAAGGTGGCTCCAATTATTGCAAAAATGATGAGTAAATTTGCTGGACCAAAATGACAGTGTAAGCTGAGATGGAGAACTTCTATTGATTTAAGAGTCAAATGTGATCATCCCATGCTTAGAATCTGTGGTATAATGCTTATTTCTTTGTGTCATGAATCTATAGACTAAACAGTAAGCAAATTACTTGAATGGATGTTGACATGTACAGATTGTTGCCATCTTTATTATGTTCTCAGTTTTGTGATATTGTTTCAGACTGCTGCAATGGCTTTATTTTTTCTCTTGATATGGCTTTTGTGATCCGTCCATTGTCCAACGTTGAGAGTGCAATTTTCAGAACCTTTACCCTTGTACATGTGGCTGTCAATGTTTTGGAACTTGGCCCAGATGCTAATAAATCATGCTATCTATTTTTCACTGAAGAGCCGTTGAGATTCGCTGCTTTTATTGGAATTCCTTTAATGATTTAGATTCGACCCTTACCCTAACATGCTTGAATTCAATTGGAAAATGGCATACTAACATCCCAAGAGCCAAGATTCAATAATATACTCAGATCTGGCGGATGGCCTAAAATTTGGATGGTTCAGATTGTGACCCTTCAGGACATGGCAACACTCTTCATCTAATAGGAGGTCAAGATCTGAGGTGAGGCGTATTCATGTGTGGGTTAATTATACTATTGTTTTAGGTTTTGCTTGTTTTTTTTGTTTACAGAATGAAGTATCACGTGCAATGCAAGTGTTGTAACATATTTTTAGATAAATTTGTGACAAACAGTATTGAACCTCTTTTTTTTTTATATATATATATATTTCTGTCATTAAATCATTAGTATACGGTTATTTTTAAAAAGAATTGATAATAAATGTTTTAATTGATGAGAAAATCATCTAATTTGTAAAATTCAATTGATATAATTAAATAAAAAATTATTCCTTAAAATTGATCTTTTGTATTTGGTATTTATTAATTATTATGTTTCATGATTTTGTATTAGAATAAAATTAATGCGAAAGTAAATATAAAAGATTCAATATTAAAATAAAATTGACCAAATTCCTTATTTTTGAAACTTTTATGAGAAATTTTAATTTTAATAAAATTGATTATTTTTTATTTGTGGGTTTCTTTTTTATGTCTATTTGCTATTTTCAAAATTCTATTTTATTTGTTATTTTATTTATGTGAAGTGTTTATATATATATATATATATATATATATATATATATATATATTGCTACCATATTCTGAAAGCTTCTTTGATGTAAAATGATTTTGAACTAATTATTTATTAACTATTGTTTATAAAAAATAAAGTAATCTAATTAGGTATTTCCACACAATCAGTATTACTTTGTAAGACAATGTTCTATAACAATACTAAATATTCTTACATTCTTCATTAACTTCTATATTTGAAATAATATTATCTATTTTTTATTTAATAATATCTTATCTTTTATGTGCATACATGATTATTTAATATTTAAAAAAAATAATATGAGATTCACTCCATAATTAAATTTTCATATGCAATTTTTAACTTAATAGAAATTAGTGCTTTGTTTGTCAATATTTTGTCTTCATTTTAAAATGGAACAAAATACATTAGTGTTGTATATAAATTTTGATGCTACTCATTTATTTTACTGTGCTTTAATAAATTTATATTTTAAAAGTATTTAAGAATATCTTCTAGCAAATTAATTGCATAAAAATATTATTTCTCTATTTATTTATCTTTAGTTGGACTTTATCATTGCCTAGTAGTTTATAGGTATTAGACTCTTAATACTCCTCTTTTGATAGAAGTTTTATTTTTTATAATAAATTTTGATTTATTAATAAAAAAATACTCAAGGGTATGAATGTCTTTTCACAATGAGAAGAAACACACAAGATATTCATACTTTTATTTATAGATGTAGATATAGATTATTATCCACTGACCTATGTCTTAATTGCACAAATTATTTTTATTTTTTAAAAAAAATTACATATGCACTCATAAAAAATGTTAACATTATTATACTGATAGTTACTTCCTCATCTTTTGGTATCCGAAAAATATCCGTGGAACCCAAAAATACCCATATTTATTTTGTGCTATTATTTAATTTTCATGAGCAGAAATAGGGGGCGCAAGATGAGCCGGATGGCTTTTCTATATTAATATATTAGTTGAATCGATATATAATTTTTTTTTAAAAAAAAGTGTCTACGAAATTTGATAATTTTATCTCTCTTTTCTCAACTTCCAACTTCATTACCCTTCTCAACTTCCACGTACTTTTAACTTCTTAAATCTTTTTTTTTTTTTAAATTTATTATGAACATTTGTTTGAGTGTCCCACGTACACTAGTAAAAGAGAAAAAAGTTAAAGGATAACTTAATTTGAGATTTTAAAACAAACGAAAAATGGTGTGTCTATTTATTATTATCATTTTTTTAAAGTGATTTGTTTTAAGACTTTTACCGGTAAATAAATCTTTTTATATCTTCCGACTACTTTTTAACCAACAAAGATAATTTATATAAATAAATTTTATATCTCAGTTATATAAATATAATTATTGTTTTAAATTATTAATTTATCTTAAAAGAAAAAGAGAAAAGAGTAAGACGCTTTGTTCAACAATGAAATAGAATTGAAAGTGAGTGAAGAAGTTGATATGGTGGTTATAGTGAAGTCGTGGTCTGCATCTGGCGACTTTGATATCTCATCTCCTTTTACCTTTTCTCCTCATGTCAAGTGAGGTGATATTATTGGTCAAAGTCGGATCCGTCACCATTATGCTTTATTCCCATATGATACTCTGAGGGGGTGGCTTGGCTTTGAAGTGAAAATGGGATTAACAATTTATGTGCTATATGATTAAACTTAATTAGAATATAGTATCTGTTTATATGGCATATAAAATATTCTTAAAATTTATAAGATGATTGATTTTATTTTGAAAATTTTGAATTATTTGGGTAAAATAAGATATTAACAATGGTAACTTTGATAATTAATTGGGTAAATTACAACCATTTCTCCTGAGATTTGGCATGATTACGCATACTCTTTCGTTGTTTGAAAAATTATAATTGCACCCCTCAAATGAAAAAAAAATATGTTGCCCCTGGACGGTGAAGTAGACATTACTATTTTTACCCTTGTTAATTTTTTTTTAAAATTAAAAAAAAGCAGTATTTGAAAAAATGTAAAACAAATTTAAGGATGGGTAAATAATTAATTTATAAGGATTTTTCATAAAAGTACTTAAAAATTATAAAATATATAAAATTATAATTTATAATTCAAAAAGGGTATTTTGATCAGTTCACTATAAAAATGGAATGAAAACCTAACGAAATGAGCTCGTTGCTAGACGGGCGTTACAATCAGCGGGATATTTGTAATTTTTCAGACAATAAGAAAGTATTCGTAATTATACAAAATCTCAAGAGAGATGGTTGTAATTTACCCTAATAAATATTGATGCCCCAAAACCACACTCAACTCAATAAAGGGCCAACTTGAACATAAAGCCAATGAGGAGCCCCTGAATGCAAGAGGCCTGAGAAGGGAGGGCCCTTGGCCCAGGTACCTACTTGAGGTTTTTGAGAAAGGTGGTCTGCGACCAAGGCTTGCTAACCCACGAGGAGGAGTGGCTTTGAACTTACCTAGCTACCAAGTTGGCTACCGACCCAAATGATGGAAAACCATTTGTTCATAAGTGAGAGAGGTGGCCACGTGACCTATGACGAGGCATGACGACTTGGCAGATCAACACATGCATCTCAACAACCTCCTAGGAGCGCAAGACCTGTCCCCGTTGGGAGAATTATCCATTCAAGAATTCTTCAACAGGCCTAACATCTCAAAATCCTTGCCAATCGCTTTCAAATTTGGGGGGGCTATCTGTAGCAACAACTGACCCGAGTCTCAAGGGGCACACTTCTTCATCTATTGGGAGATTATTGCTGTAAAAACAAGTTTCTTCCACCCGATTAAGGTAAAGCTGTTTCTACACTACCAATCACACAAAAGCACTTTATTCAAAGTACTCTCTTTTCATTTTATCAATCATTATTGATCTAATTTTCTCAAAATTATCTTTTCACAACTACTTAATGACTTGAGCATTGGAGCACTAACGTATTTTTTGCAGGTCCTTTTCTTAAGGCTTGCACAAAGCATGGCCTAATGGGCTCAAATCCAAGATCTATCAAATGGGCCCAATGGGCTTGATCCCTAAAAGCTTACTCCTGCTGGGAGAAGGTTCTTCTCAACCACCTCAAGAAAAATTCGAGAGGACATTATTATTCCCCAAGATAGAGTCATCTATGGCAACTGCCTCCGAGAATTGTAGATCCTCCAATCGCTAGGAGATAACCCTGCATTAAATTTGGGGTGGATCCCCCAACCACTTTGAGATCATGCTCCACTAACTTCGTGAGAATCCTCCACCGAATTTCTAGGATTCGGTCTTCTCCAACAGACTTATGATTGTCTATAAATAGAGAGCGTATAAAAAAAAAAAAAAAAATCCCACATTTTAATAATTTTGAGAAATATTTTTTTGAATTTTTTGAATTAAAAAAATATATAGAATTTTTTTCAATTACAGATTTTTTTTAAAAGATGTCATTTTATAAAAAAATTCCCAAAATGATGTATGGAATTTTATTGTATATATGTTGTATGTTGTATTATTAAATTGGTTGTATATATATTGTATGAATATAATGTATGTATATATGGTGTATGTTTAATTAAATTTCTGTAATTTAAAAAAAAATCAATTTTTTTTCACAACTTTCAGAGAAATTGTGCACCTAGATGCAATTTTTAGGAAATTAGATGACCTTAATTTAATTTTAGGAAAATAGAAATTTTCAAAATATTAGAAAATTATGGACTACAATGCAATTTTTTAAAAAAATTATGCACCTAATTGCAATTTTTAAAAAATTAGAGGACCTTAATGTAATTTTAGAAAAATAGAAATTTTATAAAAATATTAATAATTAAATTTTATTTTTTTGATTTCTAATCATTTTTAACAATGATTTTGAATAGGAGACACAACTTGGACGTCCTATCAATCCGAACTGGCCCGATCGTCTAGTGCCCTATGCAGTTGATCCTTGGCACCCGACGGTGACAAACAAGCGGTTGCAGAGGACCACGATTTAGATAGAATTTTTTTCTTCTAATTTTGTAAAAAATATAATTTTAAAACAATATTTGTATTTTTATAATGATTTATTATTTTTTGTGTTACATTATTTGTTTTTTAAATAATATTGCACAATTTAATAAAAAGATTATTTATTTAATTTTACAAAAATAAATATTAAAAACATAATTAAAAATATAAAAATTAAATGAAATAAATATTAAAATTAAATAAAATAAATGTTAAAATATATCAAAATTAGTATTACTTTTTTGTAACTGCATTTGGAACGGCTTTTATAACACATATACATTGGACAAATTTGACAGGCTGTTAAAAATACTGTTACAAAGGCAATTACAAAGACAATTTAATAAGTTACAAAGACAGTCACAAATTTATTTTTTAAAATTTGACTCTATTTGTAGCGGCCGTAATTTGGCCGTTACAAAAGCCGTTTCAAGTTTTAACGGCTTTTCAACTAGCCGTTACAAATTATTTATAACGACTGTAATAACCGCGGTAGGCTAGGGCGTTCCAAAAATCGTTATAAATAAAAAAAGCGTTATAAATTAATAAAAAAGCCGTTACAAAAATCGTTCCAATAAAATAATTTTTTGTTAGTGTGATACCTGACGAACCGGAGGAGAATCCTGAAGAGGACCCCATAGAGTATCAGGTCAACGGTGAAAATATTAAATATTAAAAATAATTATAATAAATAATAAAATTAAATAAATTCAATATTAAATTACATTACAATAAAAAAAAATTAATTTTTTGTAATTGACTTTGTAACGGCTTTGTAGCACCAAAAATTTGATAATTTTTAAAGGCCGTTACAAATACTGTGCCAAAAAGAGTTATAATGCTCTTTGTGGCTGTTACAACAACAGTTACAACGACCGTTACAACACAAGTACTGAAAGCAATTACAAAGACCGCTACTATATACGACCGTTACAAACATTGTGTCAAAGTTACCAAAATATTCCATCACGTTACAAAAACTGTTACGAAAGCCGTGACAAATTAATAGGGAAACCACACCTAAAGGTGTTACAAAGGTAGTTATAAATATAATTTTCACTCAAGCGTTACACAAATAATTACAAACTATTTTGTTTATAAATCGACTGAATTTGTAATGACCTAAGGGAAGGAATTACAACGATCGTTACAAGTTGTAATGGCTTTTCCTCTGGCCGTTATAAATTATTTGTAACAACAGGAAAAATCGTGGTAGGCAAAATTGTTACAAGTATAAAAAGTCGTTCCAATAATTTTAAAATGCCGTTACGAAAGCCATTATAATAAATTATTATTTTTTGTAGTGTGAGTAAAAAAAAAAAGCACTTGTGAGAGAAAAAAAAAAAAAAAAAAGCAATGTAACCCTATGCGTTTTGAAATGAAGTAAAAGCACCCCTAACGTGTTTGATGAATAGACACACAATTTTTTTATTCTTTTATGTTTTTAGTTTAAAAATTTAAAATTATATTTTATACTCTTACTTAAACACCGCTAGATCTTGATTTTAATTTAAAGTTCAAATTTAACTAATAGATTAATCATTTAAAATTTAAGAAAATATACAATTCAAATTATTATATTATACAACAATAAATTTGAATATACATATATATATATATATATAGAGAGAGAGAGAGAGAGAGATATTTGTATAAATAAAATATGTTTAATTATACGTAAATATACTTGCTATATTATATTATATATAGAAATAATATTTTTATTGATTATAAACAATCGTAGATGCAAGGGGGCGAGTGTAGTGCATGGCTAGCCATAAGAGCGTACTTTACTAAATTTAAGAAGTACAAGGAGGTATTTCATTATTTTTTTTACCGGGGAATTTGAACATTTCCCATAACACGGGGTCAGGTGGGAGTAGATTGCATTTTCCCCCATTTTATTGATATTTATGTTGTCATCAAATTGTTTGTGAACACGTTCTTAACAATAGTAAGAGATAATTAGGTGGCGATTTCATCGTCACTTTAACTTAGCGGGCTTGGAGGCTCCTTATGCTACATCTTAGGTACTAACAAGTACTTATGTGTTGGGACTTTCAGATTATTCAAGTCTCTAGTCAAGAAGCCCACTTTCGATTTCAAAGACCTTCTAAATTGAGCCTAGGAATACATTAAAATGAAGGAACACCGAACATACAATGAGATAAGGCTTGGCGAAAAAGACAAGGAATGGGAAGATGAGGGGCCGGCTAAGAACTTCCACATGTGCACCCTATTCCTCGCAGACCTTGAGCAATATGTTGTAAACAATTTAGTCACAATACTATTTTCGTATTGAAATAACTGGATAAAATAGACTTGAAAAATGGTCACGTTCATTGATCATGTATGTATACATATATATACCACATTTAATGAAGCAATTATTATAAATGATCAAATACTCAAAGCAGTAAAAACTAAGACATGAGTTGTATACCATCAATTCATTACCAGTAGTTATACCTCTCAGTCTACTATATTGCTATAAGTTAGTTTACCATCGTCATCCAGATACTCCATGGGGTCCTCTTAAGGATCCTTCTTCAGTTCGTCAGGTATCATCTCATCCAACTGGTCTATGTGATCTCTAAGATCATCTACTTGATCACGCAGAGCTTGATTTTCCTTTTGAAGTTGTTCAACTTCAACCTCATGTTCGGCCTTTAGCGCTCTGATCTCCCGTTCGCGAATTGAGTACTTGCAATCTAGCTTGTCAACTCTCCGTTCGGCTCATTGTTCGAATTAGGCATGTCTCGAGATATCGCTCCTAAGTTTCTCCATTTCATAATGACTATCTCTCAAATTGTTGTTGTAGTTCAACAATGAGACCGATGAAGTGTTCATTAGGATTTGATGACAGAGGATCGTTGGGGTAGATTGAAGATGATATATTAGCTGAATAATGTCAAACTTAACCGAATCACATTTTTAATTGCTTTCCTAGAAAAAAATAAACGCCCCGTATCAAGTGCTTCGAGTGCAGCGTTATTTCTCCCAAAATAAGACGATTACAATTTTTTCGATTTTAACACTATACTGAAGAATGCCTCAAAAAACACTCAGAAAGGTTTACCAAAACTTAAACTCAATTCTATGACTTTTGAACGAGTACAGTCTCAAAAGAGAGATGAGCTAACCGAGAAAAGGGAGAGAGCTAGTGGTGTGAGCTTGATTTTGTTTTTAGTGTTCATCCTTAAAATGGGAACCATCACATGCCTTTTATAGGCATTGCTAGTAATTGTCCATTAAAGCAACCTCTTAATGAAGCATTCATATCATTTGTAACAGCAGGATGTTTCAAATTTGCCAATTTGATTTCCCAAAAGAAATAGCCAAAACTTAACAGTAACGAAATCAAGTTTCATTCTCATTTCAGCAATCAAGTTTCAATTTCAAGATTTGAACCTGAAAAATTCAATTTCAAAACATAAACTGAAACCTTCCAATTATACAAAATCAAACTGAAATCAGAATTTATTTTTCAATTTTTACAAAATAAATCCAAATAAAAAATCAGAATTTATTTTTTAACTTTACAAAATAAACCCAAATATTTTTGCTGTAAAAATATATATATATATATATATCTTAAGGCTGAGACATTCGCCCAAACGCCGGAGGCCCGTCGCCGTCGCCCGAAATCGAAGCTGGAGCCAAGCCGAGTCAGGCAGGTGGCGCGCGTGTGAGGCATCCCCATGTTCACTCTAGTCTCTATAACATTTCAAACTCAAATTTGAGGAGTTTATTGTATCAATAAACTTCTTATGTAAGATAAAAACATAGAGTGTATACCACCCACCTCCACAACACCTTATATACTTATCAATTCCCATCATTCTCCCATCATTCTCCCATCATTCTCCTATGTGGGACAAACATTTCTTACTCATTTTCTCAACCTAATCTATGAATTTTATGTAATTAATAAAAATTACAACAATCCCCCTTGCAATTTTTGTTTGGTTATCATAATGTACAAAAATAGGTGGAAGAGGCCGGCTTACTCAGTAGTTATGATAACAACCCAAATAGCCATTTTGCCTTGATACCAGTCGTATCCAACGCACATAACTCGACTTCAAAAGTAGACCAGGTTATCAAAGTCTGTTTTGTAGACTTCCAGGAAACTACACCCCTACCTAAGGTAAAGACATATCTTGAGCACCCATTACTCACAGAACTTTTTGGCTATCTAGCTAGCATCACTACATCCCTTAAGTACAGTAGGGAATCGGCCATAATGCATGACCAGTGACACCGCCCTATAGGTACCTTAATACCCTATCCAAAGCACCCCAATGGATTCTTTCACAACAACTAGTATGTAGCCAACTTTAAAACATAAAAGGATATATTTGGTCTTATGTTATTTGCTAGATACTGTAAACTTTCAATAATTTGGGAATACCTTAGTTGTGCAACCGGAACACCACTTTCATTTTTGAATAGAGCTACAAAAGAATCATAAGGTGTCTTAGCAATTTTACTATTTTGATAACAAATTTCTCAATAATCTTATCAATATAGTGAGATTGAGAAATGGGTTTTCCATCAGTTGAACGAATCAACTTGATGCCAAGAATTATATCAGTCTCACCCATATCCTTCATTTCAAGTTTATTCTTCAAAAGAACGATTTGGTTTGGGTAATTATATCTAAACATGATCATCATATCTTTATTTAGATAAAGAAAATTAAATATACCAACATGCTACTAAGACACTGCTAATTTCACAAATAGTAGTCACACAAGTAAGAAAATAGAGACTATGAGTTTTTGAAAACACTTATGTCGGACCAAACGCATGACGCCATCAAACCATCAAACTGTGTATTCAGAGAAAGAACAGTTTGTAACTGTTGCTTAGTAGCCACCAAAGACATACTCAAGACATGATACACCTACTTAGATAAGAACTGCTTTGAACATGAGTTTCAGATTTACGCTCTTTATACTAAGTGGTTTCAATTACTCATGCTCATTTTATTTTTGGTTACATCTGACAATAATTAACACTAATGTGCTAAATTATTCCAGTGTTGATTCACTTAACTGAACACACCAATGGCTACTGTAGCAATTTGTGTAAGCACACGAATAATCTATTGCTTCTATCTTGCAAGTAATACTAGAACACCCACAGTTGCTCTGTTTTGCTATGATTAATAATCATTTCAGCATTTGAGTAATTTATTGTTTCATTTGTGTTGCAGTGGCCTTGCAATTACCAAATAAGTCAATTTTAAAAAAATTTGAACATTAATAAAGTCCCTCATTTAATATTTCATCCATTTTAATACTTTTTATTTTCTTCAAAAGTTGTTGGAAAAAATTTAATCACAACGTTGTTTCCGAATTAAAATAACTGAATAAAATAGACTTAAAAAATTATCACATTCATTGATCATGTATATATATATATATATATATATATATATATATATATATATATATATATATATATACACATTCAATGAAACAATTATTATAAATGACCAAATACTTAAAATAGTAAAAACTAAGACATGAGTTATATACCATCAACTCATTACCAGTTATACCTCTCAATCTACTATACTGCTATCTAATTTACTTAATTTATTATTTATTTTTTTCATCATAATATTTAAAAAAAACACATAATATTAAAAAAATACTATTAAATTATAAAAGAAAAATATTGTTTTAAATTGTATTTTTTTACAAAATAAAAAAAAATCCTAATCTAAATCATGGCCATCTGCGGGCACACGCTCATCGTCGTCGTCGGGTGCCATGGCATCAGCTGGAGGCTGAGGCACTACACGATCGGGCCAGTCTGGATTGCGGCTTTTGATGTAGTGCTCGATTATCTGGATCCGATCACGCAGGTTATCACTATACGGCTGTGGCGACGAGGGCGTAGAGCAGTGGAGCTGCTGGGCTGTGATGGTCCAGCAATCGTATGGTGGGCCTCGGAGCCGAGACCGAATACTCGGTCTCTTTTTCGACCGCCCGCTGCTGATATCCCCAGCTGCTGCTCGTAAGGGGTCACGGAGGCTTGAGACGAGGGTGTCTATACCTCGCTGCTGTTCTCTTCTGCCTTGCGATAAAGTCAAGAAATAATTAGAGTAAAAAAAATCATTATAAATTTAAAAAAAGTAATACGTACCGCGACCTCCTCCGCCCTCGGACCGCTGCACTAGCCGTCATCCTTCTTCTTGTACACTTTCTTGAACACCTCCATCTGATTGACTGGGCGTCCAAGTTGTGTCTCCTGTTTAATAGTTATTGTTAATTAAAAGTGATTAGAGATAAAAAAATAATATTTAATTATTATTAAAAATTAATGGACTTACCAGCTTGCGCTTATGTGCCTCCACCGATGACGACCCGCCGCGGTAGACGGTCGCTGCTGCTTTCGGGTTGGCCGCCCGGTTTACCTTATTCTTGGTCGGCTGTGCCTGGAATTCTGGGCTCGCTCAGAACTCCAGAAGCTGGCGCCAAATCTCCTCAGCCAGCCACAACGGTCTGGCCAACTAGTTCTGGGCGTCGGCAAACCGCTTCCATAGGAACTTCCCAGTCTGCGACATGACGAGCTTAAACATGCTCTTGTCATCGCAGCCCCACCAGTAAGAAACCTGCAAAATTGATAAAAAAAAAATTAGCTAACAGTGCGTAAAAAAAGTAACCGTAAATTTTAATTAAAAATAAATAATATTATAATTACTTACCTTCTGCTTTTGGAACCAGAATAGCTCGTGGTCCTATGGGATCTGTGATATGTTGGCCCAGGGATGCGGATAATACGATTTGACCGCATTATTGATGGCAGTGTGAAAATCGCGATCGGACCTGAGAAAACATTAAAAATATTATAATCAATAAAAAAATATTAAAAAAATTAAAAATACGTTCGTACCTTGCATCCTGGAGGCTGATGTAATGCCTCTGGCTTGTGGGGGAAGGAGTGGCGCTAGTGGTGCGTCCCACGGTCGGGCTGGGACTTGTGAGCTGGTGGCTCCCACCCAATCTGACCCCACTGTGCCGGAGTCAGCAGGAATCAGCGGGGGCTAGGACACAACCTCTGATGATGGGGTAGCCGGTGCAGGATCCGCTGGCTCAGATCAGGGAGGGCTGGGAGGGCCCTGGCCTAGACACCCTCGTCCAGTGGAAGGCAGAGCACCAATACTCATTATCTACAATTTAAAAAAATATATAACATTACAAACACATTTTCCTATTTTTTCTAATATATGCGTAAATCTTGTATTTCCCTAAAATTATATATTAAGGTCCTCTAATTTTCGTAAAATCAGAATTAGGTGAATAATTTCGGTAATATTACCCTATTTCTCTAAAATTAACTAAAGGTCCTCTAATTCGATAAAAATTGCAATTAGTGTCTAATTTCTCTAAAAATTGCATTGTAGTCCATAACTTTTCTAAAATTTCCATTAAAGTCCAAATGTCCCTAAAATGTGCATTAAAGTCAAAAATGTTCTTAAAAGTTTGCTATAAAATTCATTATTTTTTTAAAAATTGATTAAAATCCAATTTCAAAAAATTATAAAAAACATAATTAATTACAGAAAATTACATAAAAAATCTCAAAAAATTACAGAAAATTAGAAAAAATTACAGAATTTTTTAATTCAAAAAACGAAATAAGTTTCAGATTTTTTTATAAAGAAATCACAGAAATTATTTTAATAAATAAAGTTTTAAAATTTTCAGAACTTTTTTTCAGAAATAAAATTGTAAGATTTTCAGAAATTATTTTGAGAAATTTTCATAGATTTGTTTTTAATTTCAGAATTTTTTTTAAATTCTGAAAAACTTTAATTGGGGATTTTTTTTTAAATTTAAGAAATTTATTTTAAACCTAAAACGGCAAAAATTAACCTAAAATTTGTTAAAATTAAAACTAACTAAAATTTCTGAAAATTTCTAAAATTTTGCCAAACTAATTTGTAAAATATCAACACTAATAATGTGAAAAATTCCTAGAAAATTATCAAAAATCACAACAATGCATTTAAAACAATAATTTCAGAATAATCAACAATAAACCAATAATAGTTTCATAATATATCCATAATAATGAGAAATTAAGCCTAAAATTTTTAGAAATTAAACCTAAAATTTTAGAAATTAAACCTAAAATTTTCAGAAATTAAACCTAAATTTTCAGAAATTAAACTTAAAATTTTAGAAATTAAACCTAAAATTTTCAGAAATTAAACCTAAAATTTTCAGAATTTAACAATAAACCAACAATAATTTTGCTATATATCTAAAACATATATGCATTCAACATAATAAAAAAAAGAAAGAAAAAGAGAGAGAAAGAGAGAGAGAGAGAGCAAACGTATGGCAGAGGTGGGGGCAGGCGGAGGTGGGGGCAGCGGGACGGTGGTAGCGGACAGGGGTGGTGACGTTGGTGGCAGACGCGGCCGAAAGTGGGAGGTGCGGAGAGAGAGAGAGAGAGAGAGAGAGAGAGAGAGAGAGAGAGAGAGAGAGAGAGAGAGTTAGGGCTTTGGAAGGGGGGAAGAAGAAGAGGAAAAGAAAAAGATCGGCCAAGTGTTGTTTATATATACTTTTTTGGAATGGTCATGGCCGTTCCAAACACCGTGACAATGAGACTTACAAAAATGAACAGCCGTTACAATGACCGTTACAATTTATGATGTTTATGGAAGCCGTGTAAAAAACCGTTACAAAGTGTATTACAAAATTAAAATACGACGTTTTGTTCAGCGCTGTTACAAAAGTTGTTACAAAGAGATTCCAAATAATTAGTTATTATTTTTGAATTTCTTTTTAAAAAAATATCATTCTCAACGATTTAATGCTACAGAAACGTATTATTGTAGTGGAACAATATAATCGAAAGACTTTATAATTACAAAAAAAATTATCAACACATTGATACATGTACATAGTTTGCAATAAAAGTATATATTCATAAATTTTAGTATTACGTTGATGTAACTAAGAATCACAGTGTTTCACTGCTTGGATTAATCGGGCAGTCAAAATTAAGATCCAACCGTTAGATATGATCACTCATACAAAATACTCTATTTGTGAAATTTGTAGTCTGATCGGTTATACGGATATCGAAATATCGTTCCCGGAACAAAATAGCAATCATTCAACTTTGTCGATACAAGAATCAGGCTATATGATTTAAAATCAAACCATCTGATATAATTTAATGGACACATATTTGTATGCATTCAAATTTGGTGTGAATCGGACGGTCGGATGTAAAGATATCGTACATTACAGTCAAAATTTTCAAAATAGCTCATATTTTGTAACTGCTATTGTAATTTAATTTTGTAACGGCCTTTGTAACGGTATTTGTAATGGCCTTTCAAATGTAAAATTTCCACCCATTTTTTTTTTTGAAATTCAAATATTTTTACTTTGTACCGGCCTTTGTAACTGCCAATTCTTAATTTTGGCCGTTTTGAAATTATCCCGCCTTTTTTTTCCACTCTCAGTTGTAACGGCCATTCAATTAATTGGCCGTTTCAAACTTTTGAATTCGCTAAAAAAAATTATTTTTCTTACAACATTGTACAATAAATAAAATGGCATTCAAAAAAATATACATCATGTAGCTTCGTATTCCTCATCATCAGTCTCGTCGTCCCCGTCACTGTCTTCGTCTTCGTCTTCATTTTCATCGTCACTTTCATGCAATTGTCCCCATGAAGTACCTGTAGCCTCCAACACAACTTGTACACCATTGGGGTCACGTAAATCATATGATTGATTGTCGACGGCCACTATAGGAACTAGTACGACTTCCTTCGTCTAGTATGCGATTGTCTCAGTCCACTTGAAACCATCGACAACTCTCCGAGTCTTTATTTTGCAAACAACCATCCAGTCTACTTTGTCCCTCTTCATACTTGGGTACTCTGTGAAATATACTTATACTGCTTGTTGTATAAGTATAAATGCACCTTCATGCCTCAAATAGGATCAATCCAGCGACACTTGAACAGCACGATGTGCAAGTTCGGAATAAGTGGGTATGTCAGTTGGATGGTCTCTCGATGATTCCATAGAAATCATTTTCTCATCTTTATACGATGAACTTTTGACACATACCCACAATTCATGGTTAACTTGCCGGTGTTGTGTCTTTCAGTCTGAAAGTTGTACCCGTTGGCAAAGTAGGCATTGAACGATGTCACTTCTGCACTGGGACCCCAATAATGACACTTCAGCAACTTTTTGTTCGTATAATTTAGCTCGGGATGTACCTACACGTTCATATATGATAAGTTATTTTTCTTTAAATTGTACATTGCAAAGACGTACTTTTCAAAATTTTAAAATGAAATGTTATGTTTAACTTACAAGTCGTTTGAACCAATCCTTGAATTCAGTCAATACAGGTCGATCAATAATTGGGTCGGCTGGATGGTGGTGTTGGTACAACTCATTCAAGTAACATCTGTACATGTATCAATACAATGTATAAATGCATACATAGATAATCAAGTCGAATTTACATTAGAATTAACAACTTACACGTAATATGGTGTGATTACTTCACAGTTGGTCAAAATGTACGTCTTGATGATGTGCCGTTCTGGTCCACTGAGCCATCTTTTCTTCATGGCACCACTAGCTCTGCCAGGATAATTGAAAATAGACACCTGGAATCCATCATTGCTGCTCGTGCACTCATCATTTATTCGTGGCATGCTCCATTTGGATTGCACGTCCGGCTTAAAGTACTATAACGTAAACAAGCCGATTTCCACGACAATGTATGCCTCCATAATGGAAGCTTCAACATGTGCTTTATTTTTCACCTTCTTCTTCAACTCATGTAGAAACCTTTCAAAGGGGTACATCTACCTGTATTGCACTGGTCCCCCTACGCATGCTTCATACGGAAGGTGAACAATGAGGTGTTCCATTGAGTCAAAAAAAGCTGGCAAAAATATCTTCTCAATATCTTCTTAGCACTATTTTCCAACTTATGAAGCTTGTGAACATCCAGCGTGGTCGAGCATATGCTTTGGAATAATAGACTGACCTCAGTTAATGCGCTCTATACATGCTCGGGAAGCATTTCACAAAAGACAATCGGGATCAATTTCTGCATGATTACGTGACAATCGTGGCTCTTCATGTCATGCATCCATAATTCTGTCATGTCAACGCAACGTGCAAGGTTAGACGCGTATCCATCTGGAAACTTTAGGGCACGAATCCATTCACATACTCTCATCTTCTGCTCCTTCCATAGTGTATATACTGCTTTAGGTATAATGTTCGGTCTACGTTCATCCAACTCTAGCTTAGGACGATTACATATGATCTTCAAATCCCTCCATGCGTTCATATTATCCTTCGTCTTTCCCTTGATGTCCATCATCGTGTTAAATATATTGTCAAATATATTTTTCTCAATGTGCATGACATCAAGGTTGTGATAGATAAAAAGTGTTGGCCAGTACGGGAGATCCCAAAAGATGCTTTTCTCGTCCACTTGCGATCGCTACCATAGCCATCAGGTAATAACAACAGCATTTCAACTGCAGGACTAATATTTGCAACCCGATCGAGGATCTAGTCTCCTGTTAACCTCGGACGTGCAACTTTATTCTCGACACGATTTTTCGTGAAGATTTTCTTATTCCTTCAGTATGGATGGTGCGCAGGGAGAAACTATTTGTGGCAGTCAAAGTAGCATGCCTTCCTACCGTGCTGCAGATGGAATGCCCTTGTATCATTCATATAGACCGGACATCCCATAACCCCCGATGTACTCCACCCAGACGCCATTCCATAAGTGGGTAGGTCATTCACAGTCCACATCAATACCGTCCGCATTATGAAAGCCCGATCTGTGGCATGGTCGTACGTTCTCGCACCCACATGCCACAACTGTAGCAGCTCTTCGATCAACGATTCCAAGTACACATCAATCAGATGCTTCGGGTTAAAAGGGCCAGAAATTACCATCGTCAGAAATATGTACTCGGAACTCATGCACATACTAGAGGGAAGATACGGTGTAATGATAACCGGCCAACATGAATAAGTACGACTGTACTGATCGTGCGGTGCAAAACCATCTCTGCAAAGGCCCAGCCGAATAATACAATCTCTGCAGGCGGGGAGTCAACGGTAGGTACTTAAGGACTGCATACAAGGACTTCTTCTCGTGTGGGTCTCGCCCTCGAGCAGGCTTGTACCTACCATCCCCATAGAATTTGCAGTACTCCAAATTGATGTCGTCCTTCCAGTACAACATGCAACCATTTTTACAAGCATGAATCTTGTCAACGGGTAAACCCAAATTATTTACCAACTTCTTCGTGCTGTAGTAATCTCTCGGCAGAGTGTGCTCAGAGAGCAATATTCTATTAGCCCATTGAGATATTCCATCATATATTTGCTCAGAAATATGACCATCCACCTTGATATCCACCAACTCAGCAACAAGACCCAATTAAGATTGATTGGAACCATCCCACAAAGATTGGTTTGCAGCATGCACTACGTTGAAAAAACGTCTGCCAACTCTGACTCATCATAATCGTATGGGCCACCGCTGTCGTAAACGTATGAACTAGTACCGGCATCCATAAGGACGGACCTCGTACCATCATCAGGGACACCTTCGTGATAAGAAGCAAAATAACTCGACCCGGCTGCATAAAAAAACCACCCTCTGCGCCTAATCTATACATTATTCATCACCCCACTGTGGATAATTACCCTCAACCTGGCCAGTGGAGGTTGGCTCCTCTAACACTTGAGGGACACTAGGAGCCTCATAATAATCCTGCACAATATCCTCACCATGCGAAGTTCAATTATAATATTCAGCAATGAACCTTCACATACACAAATAATAACTAGCTTCATCGGGTGTTCCAAACTTTGTGTCTTGCACTTTTGGCAAGAACACCTAATTTTGTCTCCGTCCATTTCTCTATGTAGACCCTTAGTCAATTCTATGAAAGTCTTAACCTCATCCTCAAACTCTGGTGTAAGACCTGCTCTCCTCGGAAAGTTCTTATTATACGTCAATTTCCTCAATTCTCCTAACATGATGATTATATATATATATATATATATAATATATATATATATAACTGCAAATTCCACACATATGCAACAGATAATTAAGCTATAATTTTCAGCTAATTTGATCATGACTTATAAATTTAAAAAATATTAATTACATGCAATACAATACGAAATTAGTCGTACGTTGTTACCTGGTCGACCAACTCAAAAGACAACCACCACTAGCTAGTTGATCGATGGTCCTAGAATTCGAGTGATATTATATATAATTAATTGAATATTAATCCAAAGCCACTCATGAAAATATGCAAGAAAATTTGAGTATTGAGAGTGTTTGTGATTAGTAAGATTTTCTAAAACATGAATTGTAATGAAATGAAAACATCTTGCACATATATAAGATAATTTGTAACGACTTTTATAACTCCTAATATAGCCGTTGAAAATTAACCGTTATAATATAGCTGTTGTTTTGTAACGGCTATTGTAACACCCAGTTTTTAGTGGTGGCTTTTGGAACGGTAATTGTAACAGCCGTGGTAACGGCTTCTATTTCATCCTCAAAGGTCGTTGCAATGCCTGGGCCGTTACAAAAATCGGTACAGTATTGTAATGGCCGGAATGTTGTAACGGTTTTAAGCACAACACACTGGTTGTAACGGCCATACGCACGTTACAAAATAAGAAAATAAAATTTCCCATATGACGTTAGTCCTCTCGAACCGTTACAAAATAGTTACAATGACCATTACAAAAAAGTCGTTACAATTCCCGCATTTTTTAGTAGTGTCATTTCTCTTATCACGAGAGGGTAAATTGTATTTAACCCCAATAAAATACTGACTAAAATAGGAATATACAATTATTAAAAGACACATTATATATTAGAATATAGGGTTCAAGAGGGTTTTCTCAATAATTCATTCTTTGCTTTTTTGTCCCGTGAAAAATCCACGACCGTAATTAGTTTGTTGTAGCCCTTACTCAAAAGTTGGAATAATTACCACAGGGAACTCTCCAAATCTCAGTTGCGGAACGTCGTCGTCAGATGCGATGTTTTTCTCTCCCCAGGATGTTTGATAGTTGATACGACGTCATTCATAAGAGGGGCCGCTGCCGACACCTACTCAAATTCAACTAAATGTCCTCCACAGGTAAGAAACTAAGGTGAAAGGACAATTTGACAATCCCAGTGTTAGCTTATCTACTTTGCTGTGAAGTAACATGAAGCATACATACATATATGGAGAAATATCATTTTTTTATTATAACTAATTAGTATGATAAAGTATAATATACTTTTAATAAATGAGGCCAAACATTAACTAAAGTAAAAAAAGTATGGTAAATACTAATTAATCGTAGTTGACACTTGAGTTTTTATATTGATTTTATTCGACATAATTTGTCATATTTTTTAGTGATAGTTATATTCCCTTTTTCTGAAATTTGGTGTAATTATATGTAAATCCCTATATTTTGGAAAAAACACCTAACAATCCTAAGGTTTGCTCAGTCTAACAAATAAGTGCCTTTATTGGTCAAAATTCACCGAATTTGCTGATATTAATAAAAAACAGAATAAAATTTTATATTTACCCTCAATTAATTTATTATGACTTATTGCAGGTCAAATAATTTTTTCCAACTAAACTATCCTTATAACGGTAAAGATATACTTCGTCATATCCATTAACACATGAAAGATGTATAAGATAATTCGATCATAAAAATAAATTATTTTGACCTGCAATAAATCAGTAATAAGTCAATTAGGAGTAAGTATAGATTTTTTTTTTTTCTTGTTTGTTAATATTAGTAAATTCGATGAAATTTATTAACGGATGGACTTATTTGTTAGATAGAAACAAACTTTTTGTTAATTAGATATAATTTTTCAAACCATAAGAGTTTACATGTAATTACCAAATTTTATAAAAGGGGAGCATAATTATCCCTATTTTTTAAGTGTAGTAATTATAATATAAGGAATAATTTATCTGATTTCCTAATGAACACAAGTACAATTTGACAGTTCCCAACGGTGAAATGTACCTAGTACCTTTGAGTGAGTTCTTGTTTCTTCACCAAACCCTAATTTCCGATGTCGTGTGATGTACAAAATCCCATGTTCTCTATTGTTCTCGTCACTAATCCATTGATTGAAGGTTGATAATTCTAAAAGGGGACTTTCTTAAGTACTTCCAACGCTATCTTAATTATGTCCTAAGTGGGGTCGACCACATGGGATTAATGCTAATGATGTTGGTGAAGGGAAATTCTCCATTGAAATTTAGAGGTTGGTAGAGATGATAGAGTTGGTTTTTCACACAGCTACTCATTAATTTAATTGTTACCCTCAACTAATCACATCTTATTTAGTGATTACTTAGACTTTTTGTTATTACTATTGTCTGAATGATAAAATCGTGATTAATATGATTACCAACCATTATTTTTTGCAGGCAAGAACAAAACATTAGGCTTAACTAAAAATTATGATAAATATTTTAACTATGAATAAAAATAATAATAAATATTTGAATCATAGAAAAACTATGACAACTTAAGTTTGAGAATTCGATTTGTTTGAATGTAGTAGATAATATTTATTATCAAAATTTTCTAGTGATAGTAGGAAAAATTCATTTTTCTCAATGGGTTAAAATTGAAATTTCATGAATTAACAGATATAAAATTAAACGTTTGAGCCTTACCAGATCTTATGTTATTTGTCACACTATATGTAAGTTTATTGTATTCGTTATTATTTCATTATTATAGTTTGATGACTTTAAGATGTATATTGAAATATTGGTTCATATTTTAACATAACTAGTCGTCGTTGCACGCATTTTTCGCGAGCATATAAAAAAAATGTGATATGAGATGGAGAAAAAAAATTATTCATGAGAATAAATAAACGTGGGGTGAGATGACAGAGAAATAATATTTTATAATTAAAAGTTTATTAAAAATATAGAAATTTGTAAAAAAGAAAATAATGATAACAAACATGGAGAAGTTTAGAGAGAAACATGGAGTAGTGAGTGAGAGAATTTTTTTTTATAAAATTGTGAGATTATTTAAAAATTTTAAAAATTACTATTTTGACCAAATTTATTTTGAAGAAATAAATTAATTTGAGAGTAAAATAGAACAATCTAAAGTTGATACGCTCAAAAGGTTTTCTTTTATAATAACTAGTTTTTGTTGCACGCGGTTCCCACGAGCATACAAAGAAAAAATTCATTATAAGAGATGATAAAAAAAAATATGAAAAGAATAAATTATAGCTATATATAAATGTGAAAAATTAAGGTAAGAGAGGAACGTGGAGTAGTGGGTAGTTAAGAAATATAAATAATTATGAAATTATTAAAAAATATTAAAATTACTAAATTGGCCAAAAAAATTTAAAGAGAAGAAATGAAATGAAGGGTAAATTTGGGCATTATAAAGTTGGTAGCTCAAATGAGTTTGCTTTTATAATAGTAAAGATATAGATGATGTAATTACACAGTAACGATTTTGATATAAAAAAAATGTTATTACCTTCCTAAAAGCGTCGCTTTAATTTTCATTTTAAAATACCATGTAACTATTTTTTAATTTATATATATTATATTATTTATTATATTATTCAATACATTTCAAATTTAGAAACTGCTTCAACACATCAATAAACCAATAATTCAAATTAATGAATATGTTATAACGAGATAAAAAAAACTGTAGAAGTAGACATTCGTGGAGTTGGAACACATAACCTTTTGAATTTTGAGGCTTCAACCTTTCAAAAAAACATCGATTTAATTTTAAACTTTTGTACTTAAGACGATTTAATGACGATGGGCTAACGTGCGAATCCCGTCATTAATGCTTGTATTATTCTTCTTAATCATGATCCACAAAAGCAATATCCCAAGTTCGTGGAGACCGATTAGTCATTCCCCAAACTTTATTTATTTATTTTTAAACCAATTAAAGAAAAAAGAAAGAAAAAATTATATTGTTGTCTTGTGTTAGCTAACATGTCTCTTTAGGTAGTGTTGAGTGATGCTGCTTCAAATGATAATGAGGAAGAAGTGGGAGGAGGAGAGTTTTCTTGCAAATCAGGATTACTCTGATGACTTCCAGATTGAAAACGTAATGTAATAATAATAATAATATAATAATATAATAAATAATAATAATAATAATAATAATAATAATAATAATGCTAATTAATCGCCCCTTTTCGTTTCAGTAATTTTATTTATTTATTTATTTTTTTTTTTGTGTGTGTGCTTGCAAAAGATGTAACCCCAAAAAAATAAGTGCAAGTGAACAGTAACTGTTAGAAAAAAAGGTTTAATTATATTTTTAGTTTCGTAATTATTACTATTCGTCATTTTGATCTTGTAATTTGTCATTATAGACATATTTAATGATAATTTTAGGATTATTATTTAATATTTTGTTACTGATGCAATGTTTATTTTTAGTCATCAATCGACAGACTTGTGAAGAAGTTAATTTGGTGACCTAAGTCGTCAGAAGTCTCTGAAGTAACTAAAATAATTCATGAATTTGGTGTATTTGACTTCTTGCACATATAAAGAGGAAAAAGTTTGGTTGAAGAAAAGTGATCAACAATTTTTTAGTCATAATTAATTACAATTTTTACAATTAGAGCAAGTTTGAATGTTGGACATTATGAACTGACAGACATTTTTAGTTCTGTATGGTTCGGTCGGGTTCATTGGTCATTTCGAACGTGCCTGGATTAGTGTTTGGGACTTAGAAAAGAGGAGATCGTTAAGCTTGCGGGAATGTTCCTAGCTAAAATTATCTGGTGCTTAAGTTAAATTGGAATCGAGATAGCATAATACGATTTGAGTGTATTTAATATGAGTATTGGTGTAATAAATGTTTTAACATAAATGAAGTATAAATAGCATATTTATAGAGTCAAAAAGCGTCCAACTACCTGAGCCACGTGTCATGATCTCTCTTTGAGTGTTGTCAGGCAAATCAAACAGCTGTGTGAACCAAGTCTTCGAGCTGGGTCGTTGGGTCGCCCGACTTGAAACAGGAGAGCATGGATCCTTGGTATAAGCCGTAATAACTAATAAACACTTGCTTTTTGAGGGTATTTACGTTATTTTTTCAATAATAACAATAATCCCCCATTACCGTACAAATTGATTTTCACAATTTAATTTTATAATTTTAAAATTTTTGACATTTTAATCTATTCTGGATCAATTTGGCCAGAAAATTATATTGACTTGCACACGACCTAATTATATTGTAATTTTAGTTTTATAATTTACAGAGTTGGCATTTTCAATCATGTAACTTAAGGGAGTTGATCTTTTTTGTCCCACACGAATTGATTTGTAGGACCAAAATTATTATTTAATTGATCCATGTGCGAGTTACATACAATTTTTTGAGTAAAATTAACCAAAAATAACTAAAAATTATAAAATTATAAAACTAAATTACAAAAATCAATTCATACAAAATAAAAACTACCATCCCACTAAATTATAGAGCTAAAATTATAATTTTCCCTGTGCTCCAGTAACAACTGAACCTTGTACAAGATAGGTTCAACCTTATCGCAGTAGTGCAGGAAATAGTATATTTCATCCTCTAATCACTTTCAATTCTTTCTATGTTATACCCAAAAAAGAAAAGAAGAATATTTTTTTACGTTATAAAAGACTCTAATTTAAAAATTATGTTAATCATCATGGTAAAATAATTATATGCGAAAACTTTATACGTATAAATTTTTAATTAAGATTAAACAATATTAGCTAGAAAATAATTTAGATTTTACAAGAATACAAAAGAGGAATAATTTCGTCACCTCCCACGAAATATAACCTAATTTCACATAAATCTCTTCAAATTTAGAAAATTACATCTTGAACCATTATGGATTATTATTATCTAACAAATGGAGCCAATTAGTAATGGTATTAATAATGTTTTGCTGACATCAGCATAAAAAATAAATGTATTATAAAATTTAAAAAAAATTCTAAATTTATTTGACTATCACTCATAATTGTATATGAGAAAAATAAGAAGTCTCCAAGTCTCTTTTCTTACCCCCAAAATGTGGTATTTATAAACCACCAAAATTGTTATTATAAACTATATTATTAAAAACTATAATTGCAACATTACGGGGGATCCAAAAAGTTATAAGTATTATGGGGAATATCAAGAGGTGTTTGTCTTCATACATGATAATTACATATTTACAATACTCTCCTTTGAATGCACAACTCTCATCATATACATCATATCTTGTTAAAAACTTTATTTGGAAAACCCCAATGACACATAAATCAAGGCTAAGAAAAAGAGTACAATTATATAATCTCCCCCCTCAATTTATGCAGATATCTTTTAGACATCGCGTATCAATATTATATACGAGTTGCTTGAAAATTTTTGTTGGTAGTGAATTAGTAAATAAATATGCTAAGTTCTAACTTGATGAATCTGTTTAACATCAACTTTTCGTTTCACTTGAAGCTCGTGGGAGAAAATTTTTAGTGATATGTGCTTGATTTGCTGCCTTTATATATCTGATGGAGACAAGAAGAAGCTAAATAAAAAGGGGACGTAAAAGAAAATCAAATCCTTTACATAAGAGACAACAAGAGATCAAAGTCATACAATTTTAAGTTATTTTGTTATTACCAGATTAACTTTGGTATTGAATTGTATCCATAAATTAGTTGTCAGCAAGGGGATAGAATTGGTTTTGGACCCCTTGCATTTATTGCTAGAGTAATATAAATATCCTTAAATTTCATTATAAAATGGGATTTTAGGAAAAGCAAAGGAATTGAAGAGCAAAAGACTAATTTTTAGCTTGTGCAAGAGTTTGAGGCGTGTTTAGATCTCAAGTTTTATTTTCCCCTATCAAATTTGGCATTGTTTGTGGAAAACTTGATCTAAGCATTGGAGATGAATACTCGATAACAAGCTAGGAAATGGAATGCAAGACACGAAGAGCTCGAAGAAGGAGGAGAGAACCATGTGTACATGGGCAACACCCAAGAGAACCCACCTACACACAATCTTTAGGATGAACACATGAACTACCAGGAAGAGCAAGATCGTGAAGCCTTGGCGCCCTACCTCCACGCTGATCCAGATAACTTTTGAAGCACTTCGTCGATTAGTGGGAGACGCTTCCACTCAAGTTGTAGGCTTGTGGCTCAGTATGTTGTAGAACATGTGTTGCCCCTCGATCCCTTTGCCATCCTCGCAGAGGTTAAGAAGCTCCCTTAGTTCCCGAGGATCGCCAATAGAGACTCGAGGACGCCCAACAAGAAATGTACTACAAGGCAGAGGTGGACAACAAGACCATATAGCCTGAGGACAACTATTTTCCTCCGCCACCTCCTCAAAGTGGTGTATACGATGATGATTACTTCCCCTAGCCAAATCCAGAAGAAGGCATACATGGAAACAACTACATTCCTCCACCTCTTTCAAGAGGAATGCCACCAAGAAGGAAAGAAACTCAGAGAGGAATAGGAGGCCAAATACCCCCTCCACTCAGACTCCCTAGCCCTATGAGAGCAAGGGTGATCCCAATTCACTTGTTAGTAATCAGACCCCCGAGACGTAGTCCATTTGCACCCCACATACTAGCAGAAGCCATCCAACCACGGATCAAAATCACGAGCTTAAATGAATACAGTGGAGTGGGAGATCTCCAAGACCACTTAGCTCCGGTGATTGCAGCTAGAAGGTTGAGACCATACTTTCAATCACATCCTGTGGTCATCCTGACGAACCATCCACTTAAGAAGGTGCTAGCTGACCCAAACATATCAAGAAGAATGGTGAAGTGGTCCATAAAACTGAGCGAACACGGGATTGAGTACCGCCCAATGCCAGATATTAAAACACAATCTCTTGCAGATTTTATTTTAAAATCAACAAGAGATGAAGATTCTAAAAAAAAATACCTGTTGATTCTAAAAACAAAACAAATGGTGGAAAATGACTATGGAGGGATCATCCACATCCCAAAGGTAGTAGCGCAAGTATTGTAATTGAAACACCACAAGGAGAAAGATTGCAATATGCCATCAGTTTCGGTTTGGTAGCATCTAATAACTAAGCCGAGTACGAGGCACTCCTCACGGGAGGAATACTAGTATTTGTCGTGGGAGCAAAAATCTAAGAGCGCACAATGACTCCTAACTTGTTGTCAATCAAATGAGGGGAGAATATGAGGCAAAAGGAGGACAAATGATTAAGTACTTGGGAAATACAAAATTGAGAATGACGTTTGACGAATTCATCATAGAACAAATCCCGCGACCAAAACATGAAGAAGCATGTCAACTTGCCAAGTTAGCCAGCTCGTTGACTTCCCTGAAAAGTAGAGCATAACCTTGTTAAGCCAAGAACGTCCTAAAGTGGAAATCATAGCAGAAGAAGTTTTAATGGGAACCACTTCGTCAAGTTGGAAGGATGAACTGGAAGCATACTTGAAAAATGGAACTTTGCCTCAAGATCCCAAGGAAGCAAGAGCAATTCGAGTAAGGACAGTCAGGTTCACCTTGATTGGAGGAGAACTATATAAAAGATGATTCTCGCAACCATATCTCGAATGCATTAGTCAAGACAAGATGCAATACGTATTGCGAGAAATTCATGAAGTACGATTTCAACACCCTTACACAACTTTTGTTATATTCTACATAATTTCTATACATTTTAGGATAAATTGCAATCTACCTACCTGTTTTATGAAAATAGATAAATAACTTCTTTATGAAAAATAAAATAACAATTCACCCCCTCTATATTATTTAAAATGTAGCAATTTACCTTCTTCTATTTTTTAAATTTAAGCAATTTACCTCCTCAGGGTAATACTTTTGCAATTTTTTTTTTATTTTTTTATTTTTGGTGGTGATACCAATTTAGATGCAATTTGTTGTATTTCTAGAACTATTGACAATTCAAAACCTTTCTCCTCCGGGAAAAGCTAAGCCAATGCAGCATATATTTATACAAATCTCTTTTGACTTTTATGGCTTGCCTCGTCACGAAACTATATGAAGGTTACTTCTAGTTGAAATTCCCATTATTTGTCAAATTCTTTCTAGATTAAACTCCACACACAAACTCACTAATTATTCTATCATTTTACATCTCTACGCTCTTAAATATACTTCAGATGATTTTTCCATAATTTAAATTTTGAAAAAAATTGCAAGCAACGTTTTGTGATTTTTCAAATGAGCAAATTACCGTCTTATAAAAAAAATATCAAATACCTTATTGTGATTTTTATAATGAAGTAATTTACCTCCTTAGACACGAAGGTAAATTTCTCTATTTTAAAAATAAAGAAAGGTAAATTAATTTTTTTTACAAAAAAATAATTGTTCATTTGTAATATCACAGAGATTAAATTACATTAAAATCACATAATTTTATAATTAAAAGATTTTACATAATTAAATGTCGATGATAATATTATAATTCACTCTCGAACTGCTCGACATCTCAATCTTATTATAGTAAAATATTTACTTTAAAATATTATAATTTATTTAAAATACAAAATTCTCCTTCTTCTGAAACAGTACCTAATACGTGGCTCACGTTAAATTATGCCCACTATTAGGAGTTCAAACATAAATCACACGTTGTTAACAACAAATACTACCTCCCTCACTGTTGGGAAATTACAGCAAACAGCATTTGTATATGATGGGGACATGCATGCATGCAGATACATTGAACTCAGAAGAAAATATATAATCAAAAATAAAATTATCACTTTACCTTTCCTTATGGGGAAAGTATAAATATATTTATACTTAACAATATAAAAATCATGCCACGAACAAGATGTTGCTATGTGGTAATCAAATTGAATTTTTCAGAGAATTCTTACTAAAAAAGAAAAAAAAAGAAATTATGTCAAAAGGTAAAAGCAATGAATTTAGTCATGGATAAGAATATTAATTTTTTATGATTTTAAAATTAATATTAAAAATAAAATAAAGGAATTTTAATATTGTAAAACTTTGTAGTTGCCCTTGTCAAAAATTCGAAAAATTCCTCCCAAAATTTTACTAACAAATACTTCTGTTGGTAAAATCAGTAATTGATAATAAAATTAACCACGAACTGATTACGAACTAAGTTCGGTGTTAAAGTAAATTAGCAATGAATTCTTTTGTTTAGCAAGAAATTTTTGTCATTGCTAATGACATTACATTATAAGAATTTAATTATGCCAATAGCTAGAAAAATTAAAAAAGAGTAAATTTATTCGTAATTAGTAATGAATTTAGCAAGGAATAAGAATTTTTAATTTCTTATGATTTCAAAATTAACATTAAAATTAAATATTTCCTTTCGACAATTAGAAAGAAATTTTTAATGTTGTAAAACTTCAAAGCTGGCTTAGGCAAAAAATAAGATAAAATAAAAAGTTTCCCCGAATTAAAGTTTACTTAGAAATACTTTTGTCAGTAAAGTATCTAGCAAAATCAGCAACACAAAAGTTTGATACAAATATCAGCGATGAGCTAATTATCAAGTAAATACTTTTAGTTGCTGCCGTAAATTAACAACGAATTTCACTATTTCCTGCAAGAATTTATATTGTTGCAAATGATATTATTTCACTATTTCCTATAGTGTCTTACCAATGAGTAAAGGTTTGAAACCGTAAGGTCACGTTTGTTTGGAGGAGTCTAACTTTTACTTCAAATCGGGTTCAAACTTCAAAGTCATACTTATTTGGAGAGGTTTAACACTTATGCTCTCATCCCGAACAGAATTGGTTTGGTTGGAACCTTCCTAGTGAGTTTAATTCTTTTGCTTCGGGACAGGTCTAAAACTTTAAAGTTACACCTATTCAGAAACGTTTGACTCTTTCGCTCTCATTCTGAATATGTTTAATTACATCTTCAACGTGGGATGAGGACATTTATTGGTTTCAAAAATTAGAAAAGAATCAACAATGTTTTTTTATATGTATGGGAAAGGTAATTTGTTTGTAAGATACGGCTACTACTCTGGTTTAGATCTACAAGAAATGACGCCAATGATCCATATATAAGTTGTTTTCAACCTTCGACATGAAAATATTAAATAATAAGAATTAGGTCATATTAGTAATATATATATATATATATATATATATATATATATGGTAAATTAAGACAATCTCTTATGAGGTTTGGCATAATTATAAATACCCTTTCGTTATTTGAGAAATTATCAATAACCCTCTGATTTTAATAGCTGTATAACAATTAGCCCAATCTGTTAGGTTTTCATTCATTTCTTGTGGTAAATTGAACAAAATGCCCTTTTAGATTAAAAATTATAATTTTATTTATTTCTTAAAACTTTTGATTTTTTTATGGACTAATTGGATAATTTCTTTTATAATTTTGAAAAAAAAAATTCATCCACCCCATTCGATTATTTTATAAGTTTTTAATTTAAAAAAATACAGTAAGGGCAAAATTGATAATTTTATACTCTATCCAAGGATTATATAATTTCATCAAACATCAGAGGGGTATTTATAATTTTTCAAATAATAAGAGGGTACTCGTAATTATAAGAAATCTCAGGGGGTCGTTGTAATTTATTAATATATATATATATATATATATATATATATATATATATATATATATATATTATATATATAATATGCAATTATGAATTATAATGTGATGATGCTTGTGAATCACAATGTTTGATATTTTCACAAGCACCAGATAAGAGTTTTCTACATTCGTTTATGCTGCATAGGTTCATATAAAGGAGATCATATCCTGTATGTTTTATTGGGGTGAAAAATGAAGGAATATAAGAAGTAGAAGTAAAATAGATGTATAAGAGATAATTTTGTATTTGGGTAGGAGAAAGAAATGGAGGTGAAGTAAAACTTGATGTATATGAAACTCCTCTAGAGTCCAATTATGTTTCTGTCCAAAATTGGGCGAAAAAGTGGAAGTATAAACTAAAAAGACAAGAAATCCAATTTTTATTTTTATTTATTCTATTACCCGTATATATCTATTTATAATTTCTCACCAGTTCTTTTCTCCTTATCGCTGATAATACCATACATAATTGCGAAAGAAAAGATAATAGAATCGCTGAAAAACTACTACATCAAAGTCAACAATCTTATTAGTAATTTTTATTTATTTAAACTAAATACTATAGAATAAATGAACAATTCTCATTTTTTATGAATACTTTTATTAATAAAAGATATTCTTATCTAATTTGATAAATACTTTTATTGAATTGCCCTTCTCTTCACTTTATATTAGAACATAAATAAATTAATGTTATATTAATATAATTTTAATATATCAAAAAATTAAAATCTTATTAATAAAAATTATAATAATTTGTCCTTTCTTCTCAATCTGTTTTTCGTATCAAACAAGGAAAATTATTTGAGATTAACTTTCCTTCCAATCATACCAAATAACTTAAAGGAAAACTATTATTCTTTCCCTCCCCACTCCCCATTTCACTTCCCCTGCCCTGCCTTCCATTTTTCTTTTCCTCTCACTTGAACCAAACGAATTAGCTTGTTTGATTTTGTGATTGGATAGATTAAATTTGCATTTGAGTACAAATATAATTTTTTATATCATTTCACCCTTTCTTCAATACGTACTTTTGAAATTAAATTATATCGAAATCATATTGTGATAAAAAAAATTACAACTTGTAACTTTTAATTGTACCTTAGTTCTTTTTCATTTAATAATTATCCATTATGCCGGTTAAATTATTTTTTAACTCATTCAATAACTTTAAAAATGAGATTAGTTTTGATGATTGAAGAAGAAAAGAGAGAGAAACTCAATACCTAAAAGTGTTTGATGATTGAATATCATGCTTAATATTTAGGGATACTTATGCTTCCTTCCCTAAAAGGTTTCGATGATAGATATTTTATAATTTAAAAAATTACATTTAATATTTTTAAAGTTTATTGTCATCTTACAAATAGGTATTTTTTTTAGTCAAAATTTACTGAATTTACTGACATTAACAAAAAAAAAAAAAAATGAATGAAAATTGATATTTACTATTGATAATTTATTACTAACTTATTGCAGGTCATATGATTTTTGCCCACTAAACAACTTTTTATAACGGTGAAAATATACCTTCTCACATGCATTAATTCGTGAAGATGTATGATGGTAATTTGATCATAAAAGTATTATTTGACCTGCAATAACTTAGTGATAAGTCAATCGGAGGTAAATATAGTTATTTTCGAATTTTTTTTTTTTAGCAAATTCGATAAATTTTAACTAATTAATGGACTTATTTATTAGATTGAAGCAAATCTCAATAGTGTTAGATATAATTTTATAAATTACATAAATTTTACGTGTAATTATATCAAGTTTTAAAAAAAAAAAGTGTAGTTATTCTAATATTTATTAATCACCTGATCCAAACATGAAAGAATGAGTGGTTCAAGTGAAAAGGGTCCACAGGGAAGGATATTTGCTGTAGAAGCCAGATCCCAAGTCAAAAAACCAAGTGCAGGGATTACTACCTACCCCCACTTGGTGGCCACTATCTCATTTTAAGGTATTGCAATTTGTGCACAGATGACAAATTACTTGACACCACAAACAAAATCCTACGACTTTCTCGTCAAGAAATCCATGTCCACATGACACGTGGATCTTCAAGTCAGGAAAAACCTCGAAAAATATCTTGAATCAATACCACCCACAAAACTTGTACCAATTTTTTGAACAAAAACAAATGTTTCATTCCAATTATTAATCATAAGGTGTACAATTTGTATTCTATTATATGGTCCTACTGTGCAATATTTATGACAACTTTTACATGGGTTTAGATTTTTCTTCACTTTAATACATAGCAATTGTTTATATAAACTTTTTTAAGATTATACTATTTTGTATTTGATCGAGTTGTCTGTTACTCTATTTGTATTTGCGTTTGTATTGTTGAATTGGGTTTAATGCAATTTACTCTTTCTGTGATATTATAAACGAATAATTATTCGTCTATGGAAAAAATTGTAATTTATTTTTTTGTATTTTTTTAAAATGAAACAATTTACTTCCCTTAGAAAGGGAGGTAAATTGTTTCATTTTAAAAACAATAGGGGCTAAAATGCTGCATTTGAAAAAATATAGAGAAGTAAATTGCTATTTTTTTTTATAGAGGGATAATTTGCTTATTTGCAATATCACAGGAGAATTGTTTAAATTTTTTTCTTGTGAAATTACTAGTGATATCAAATGTTTACGTGTTTTGCAAAACTTATTAAGCGAAACTAATGAGTACAGATGGTAGCATCCGACCACTAGTTGTTGTGATCTAGTGGCTACGGTAAAAATATTGACATGTTTACTATCTGTATATTGATTTCGACAGTGTTAGATTTTGATTTTTTGTGACAGTAGATTAGCTACATGAATCTTGGTGGGCACCATCACGTAATCCTCCTTGGTAGTCTATGTACTCTTCTACCATAATATATAATTAAATTTTTATATAACTCGATATGATTGATTCTTTGACAGACACCAGAGAAAAATGACTCAATAGTTACGAAATTTTTTTATGCTAAACTCAATTTGGAGCTAATTATCAAGTAAAATTCTTACTAACTTTATTGTTAATCTACATTAGAAATGAACTCTACTATTTTTCAAGAAATCTATGTCGTTGCTATTATCGTTATTTCCTGTGGTTAGATTAAATTGGATTATCTTAAATTATTGTTGAACCTTAGATTTTAGTGGGAAAAGGGCAAATGAAAATAATGATATCAAAGTTACATAGTTCGGGACAGGAAAATTATATTTTTTTAGCATCTATCTTAAAGAAACTTGAAATCCAAACATAACATTAAATAAATAATTGTTATCGAAGTCTCTAGAAATATGGTCTAGAGGGACAAGGCATAAACATATATATAATAAATTAACATTAATGATAAGCATATGTGGTCTATTTCATCAATTCATAGCTCATGGTCTGTATTCTTGTTCCACGCATGCACGCATGTATATAAAATTGGGAAGTTGTTTAAGTATTCTACGAACAACAAGATAAAAATTAACTTTCTTCTTTTTTTTTTTTTTTACTTTATTTTTTTTAATCCCGACACAACGTATCATTCTACATCAGTAGCACATGAGGAGTTTGTCTCGATCTCTTCGATTTACGAGACGTTTTTTTTGACAAAATCGTAAAATTTATAAAGTTAGAGTGAACGACATCTCGTACAATAGAATATCAATTACGCCGTCTATTGCATCAGATATATATTTTTTTTAAAAAAATAAATATTCTAACAAGGCATCTGCGTGGTTTTTAAATTTAATATATTTTATAAAGTGTAATTATAAATGTATTGGATTTTGCTGAAAGCTCAGACGAGGTTGTTGCAAAGAATACGAAACTATATATCTCATAAAATAAGAATCAAAATATATGTCAAAATTGGAAAGCAGTTAGGTCATGATATTGGTGTATTATTGGAAATTAAGAACACACGATTCTTAGTTGTTTCTTTAATATAACTGAGTTTTCTGTCCAACTCAAAATATTTTCTGAATTTAATGATTATTTCTTGCTATAGTACTTATGTAGTATGCCCCTAACTCTTTATATATATATATATATATATATATTATATACTAGCTGGTATGGTACGTCATTTCTGCGTGCATATAATAAATAATTATTTATATTTATAAAATATATTATAAATAAGAATAAGATTATAAATTACTACATCATATTTTAAAAAAATAAATAGATACAATTAAATTAATTTAAGAATATTATCGACATAAAAAAAATCGTGTGTATGAAACTTTTATATTAATATAGATAGATAGTATAAATCATATGGATGAGAAGAAGAATTTGAGTGTGGGTGGTTGAAAATACATAAGGATATTTTTGGTAATTTAAAAACTTAGTGTGGCGGTGTAAGTAACCGTCGTTTGTGAGTGAAAAAAGAATTTTCTTTTTTATAGTATAGAAATATATATATATATAAATGTGAAATATCTTGAGTTTATTAATCTTAGTTTCTTCCAACTTGCGAATATTTTTCTTCAAAATGTTCATCAATAATCAACTGGTTAATTTTCATGTATAGCACTAGGTTGATTAATTAAATTATATAAGAAAAATCATAAATCATAAATAAACACGATTTCTTGAAATAAAATGCATTTGATCGTTCGTGGACGTTATGGTTGGAGACGAGAGCCACTCGAAGAAATATGGCTTTTAATTATGATTAATTACTATAGTTATAAATAAAAAATTACGACCAATATTAATTAAGTTGCAGGTCGTGCAAATGGCTACATAGCTATTATTTCTACGAACGAGGTTAAAACATTAGCTATAATTAAAAATCATGACAGATGTTCTGGCTGTTCGTATCTATTTTGTTCGATCATGATAGATAATTCTAATTTGTCATAATTTTCAAGCCACAGTAATTTAATAAGTAATAATATATTATTATATATATATATATATATATATATATATATATATATATATATATATATACTCACAAACTCCCCATCAACGTTTCTCCTACATCAGTCGGAAATAATAAAATAAAAAATTGACCTAACTATCTAGCTGGAATTTGCTTAATCTTACTAATTGACTCAACAAGCACTAACCTGGTGTGACCTATTTGATTCAATCAATTTTAAATGAAAATACTTTCGTAATTTATAGAAAACATAAGTATTAAAGAGTTAATCATTTTATAATCCAAAATAATTGTTTTATTACTGTAATACAATATCAACATCTGCAATTTTTGTTGATTACACTACAAAAAATATGACATTTAACCACGGCTAATTGTCATGGTAATAACAAAATACCGTAGCAAATAATCATTAACCATAGCCATGCAACGGCTGTTGGCCGTGGTATCTGCGAAGGTGGCTAAAACATTTGCTAGGACTAAAAACCATGACAAATATTTTTACATGGCAAATAACTTTTTTTATGGTGAAAAATCTATATTTTTGCATCGTTTTTACTTAACAATGGTTAATAAAAAGCATTTACCACGAAATTTAATTCGTAGCTATTTAAATTGTAGCCAATAATTATTTTTTCTTAGTTTTGATAAATTACATTGGTTCCTAAAATTAATTTGATCTCACTAGACTTCAAATTTTTATACCCTTTTTTTTAATTTTAGAACTATATTTTGAAGAAATTAACTCAACTATTAATTCCAAAAGATAGCTAGTAGACTTATTTTTGTATTTCTTTTTTAAATAAAAGTGATAAATTATTATTAATTGAAATATAACTATTATAAGTACAATCAATTCGACTCTTGCTATGGAATAGACAATATTCCAGGCACACAGCGTGGTTCGAATCCATAGTCTCTAATATCACGGGTCTTAATTTCTCCAATTGAGTTAGAGCTCATTGAAATTTTTGTGTTAATTAGTGAAACTTTTCATATAATCAATTACTACAATAACACCATTCCAACAATTTCAAATTACTCTAATAATTTGGGTCGGTACATGCCTTAATCTCTTTCAAACTTAAAACTAAGAGTAAGTTACAATGACATTATTTGAGATTAGGTTCAAATACAAATATCTTTTGTCATTTCTAAAATTACAACACGTACCTCTTTATATTACAGATAACTATAATTACACCCCTATTTAAAAGTAAAAATTTACATAAACATCCCTTTAAAATACATGACACTAACACTCCCTCGCGGGTGTACTTATAATTTGTGTAAATTATATTAACACCCCTTAGGTAAGGTTTAATTACACAAGTATCTCATGTTTTTCGCAAAATAGCAATTAATGTTGTAGTTGTAATTACAGGAATATCGCAATTCAATAATAAATTTTTACACGAGCATCTCTGGGCACATTACACTAACACCCCTCAAGAGGTGCACCTGTAATTTTATAAAATTTAGAAGATATTTATGTAATCAAAGTACTTTATCCCAATAAATCTATAAATAATAGAATGTGTTTGTGTACTTAAATTTTAACTCAAGGGCTCTTAATATAATTTATTCATAAAATTCAATATACCATAAATACAATAAAATAGTCCAATTTTTTGTAAAAAGATAAAAAATAAAAAAATTGGCCATGACTGATGACAGGGGCAAGCAAACGTGGCGATGACGAAATAGGTGATGTAATGTTTGAGTAAGATTGCAATCACAGCAGGCTTACCTTTGTGTAGCCAAACAGGGAAGAAATCTTTTCCCCCACTTTTCTTTCCTCTTCTTCCTTTCTTCTTTTCTGAGTTTTGTTTCAGGTACAACACTGCAAACACAACGTACATTATTCCATACGTTACCAACTATGACGATTTTAAGATTTCAAAATATTATTTCCATCAATTATATGCAAATAAATTAATTACGAAATATTTACTATAATTTTAATTATGATTAAAATATTTATTACGGTTCTTAGTTATAAACCCATTAAGATTTTTAATTATGTTTATTTATTATAATTTTTTATTTTGAATTCTAGTAATTAGCTAAGAAAAACGTCTTATTTCTTGGAGAAAATAGACACATTTTTAAGTTTTGACTCAACTTTACAGATACCCCTTGATTTTACGTATGTCTAACCACGAGTCTAATAGTCTGTTAATTTCTGGTAGGTTTCTATATAAGTTCTACGTTGAATCGATTAAAATGTTTTATTGAACTATTAATTATAATTTTATTTATTTTTCAAAAAAATTTAAAGTGTTTTTAATTATAAACTAATATGTCATACGGATTATTTACTTTTTTTCTGCCCTCAAAATTTTCTACTTCTTCAAATGGTTTTCTTTTAAATTTCGACAAGGATAGAATAATAATTTTGCAACACCGGTTAGGGATTATATAACTATTTTTAATTTAAGAGAGTTTTTATAATTTTTTAAATAATACAAAAATATTTATAATTATGTCAATTTTTAATAAAAGCGGCTATAATTTAGCCCAACAGGGGGAAAGGTAGCTTTGTTTTTAGGTCACCCCATCATTCACCATCTCCACCATGTGGAGTTGATACCACCAGAACAGGCTTGTAGTTCATCAGTTCCTTTCAGAAAACCAATGGTGGGCCATCAAATCACACACACACACACAACATATTATTATTATTATTATTAGTGATAATTACATTTTTTTATCTGAAAAGTTTGATATAATTATATTTTTTTTATAATTTGAGAAATTACATCTAGTACCCCTAAAGTTTACTTTCATCTAATAAATAAGTTCACTCGTTAGTCAAAGTTTATCGTATTTGTTGATATAATAAACAATCGAAATTTTTTTTATATTAACCCCTGATTGACTTATTGCATATAAATATATCTTTGGGTGACTAAATTACCATCATATGTCTTCACGTATTAATACATATGAGGAGGTATATCTAAGACCATTCTAAGGGTAAGTTAGTTCGAAAAAAATTGTTTGATCTGCAATAAGTCACTAATCAGTCAATCGAGGATAAATATCAATTCTCATTTATTTTTTTTTTTGTTAATATAAACAAATTTAGTAATTTTTGACTAACGGCTGGACTTATTTGTTAGACGGAAACAAACCTCAGAAAGGCTAAATGTAATTTTCCAAATCACAGGAAAGTTATGTATAGTTACACCAAATTTCAGAGAAGGGGAGTGTAATTATCCCTTATTATTATTATTATTATTATTATTATTATTATTATTATTATTATTATTATTATTATTATTATTATTATTATTATTTTATTCTTTAAGCCAAAAAAAAAAAAAAATGATGAGTTTTATGCATTGGGTTTTAATGGCAGTATATATAGGTGGGTAAAGGGGACTTTTAAGTTCTACCAAAGTTTTAATTATCATCGGAGAAAAACACACACACACACACACACACACACACACACAAAACACATACTCTTTACATTTGGTGAACATGGGAAGACAACCTTGTTGTGACAAACTCGGGGTGAAGAAGGGGCCGTGGACGGCGGAGGAAGACAAGAAACTCATCAATTTTATTCTCACCAACGGCCAATGCTGCTGGCGGGCCGTCCCCAAGCTGGCCGGCCTCCGCCGCTGTGGCAAGAGCTGCCGCCTCCGATGGACCAACTACCTCCGCCCCGACTTGAAGCGCGGCCTGCTGACTCAGGCCGAGGAACAGTTGGTCATTGATCTACATGCCCATCTTGGTAATAGGTACGTCTGTAGAAAAATTGTTATACTAACCCTTGTATTTTATTTAATTTTATTATGTATAAAAATTATAAAATTAATATTCTTTCGATATTCAAATCTTACGTTCCTCATATTATTATTAATTAATATATGACGCACCTTATAACATAATTTAAAATTTATTATTTTTATATGATATCATATTTTTATTTTAATCATGCATGCACGAAATTTTATCCTTTTCTTAAGTATTATAAAGGGTGAAGAGAATGATCCCATCAAGATTTAATTTCTATTTTTTTTTTCTGGTATTAGTTGTTCACGTCGATTGCTGCCCTTGTTTCTTGCTGAAGGTCGGATTCGATTTTCTGTTGCAATTCTTATTGCATTTTTCTATTTCATTTTATATACACATCAAGTGTATAATTTTGTTTAAAAATAAAATTGATGACGCAATCATTATACACATAACGTGCATGAAACACGAGATGCAATATGAATTATTATAATAATAAAAAAAAAAAAAAATCCAATCCAGAGAAAGAATGATCTAATATCCGCAAAAATTAATAGTGAACTACTTAGCGATCAGTTCGATTGTATTTGCCAAATTGTAATAATTAATATGGAACTTTTGTCTATTTTGATCAAATTAGAATCATATTATAAAAAAAAATGTTACTGATTAAAATGTATTAATATATATTGAAAAAATCAGAAAGGAAAACTGATCTAAATTAGTCCAAAGGGTAATCATTTAATTTTATTTGGCTAAGTGAGCAAAAGTTTGAGAGGACTGAAAATTGGCAATAAAGTCAATTAAAAGATGAAGCCTGTCCAGAAAATAAAGACAGTATTTTTGAACTTTTTATCTTCCATATTAAGTGTCTGTGCAAAGAACACCTTCTTTATGAACATAAGAGGTTAGCTTTTCTGTGAAGTTTCTCGTAATTTGAATTGATTTTTTTTAATTTTAAATAATAATAATAATAAATATTTTTATTTTATGTAATATATAGATACTATAGATACAAAATTTAATTTATGTTATTTATTTTATTGAGAAATTTTTTTAATACACGTGATAGAAAATTTTTTTATACACGTAATATGTATATATTAATGAAATAAAAATATAAAGTATGACATAATTTTAAAATTAGAAATTCGATTCGTGAATGATCTCCTTAATCTTTCACTAGTTTTAATACGGATAATTACATTCCTTCCTTGGAAGTTTGGTGTAATTATACATAGGCTCTTTGTAGTTGAGAAAATTGCATTTAGTACTCTGAGATTTGCTTCTGTTTAAAAAATAGGTCATTTCGTTAGTTAAAATTCACAGAATTTATTGATATTAATAAAAAAGCTTAATAAAAATTGATATTTACTCACAATTGATTTTTATTAACTTATTGCAGATAAAAAAAATTCTGACAAAAAAATTCTTATAACAATGATAATATATCTACTTACATGCATTAACATGTGAAGAAATTATAAGGATAACTTGATTATAAAATATTTTTTTTAACCTACAAAATCAGTAATAAGTCAATCGGCCTAGATAAATATAGATTTCTATATATATTTTTTGTTATTATCTGCAAATTTAGTGAATTTTGACTAATAGAATGACTTATTTGTTAGACGGAAGCTAACCTCATGAGGGACTAAATATAATTTGTCGAATTATAAAAAATATACGTGTAATTACATCAAATCTCAAAAGAAGGAAGTGTAATTATCCTTTAATAAAACATATATCGTTGTCGAATGCAATTAGTAATACGTAGTAGTCTACCAAACTCGGCTTCAAGTTGAAGCATCCACCAAATTCAAATTCAGACAAGACTCATGCATCATTAAATTACACTATTTAAGTTATGGCCCAGAAGATTTTCTTGTAGATTTTTATAAAATTCATTTATTTTCTCCAGCATTATTCTTTAATTATGTTAAAATGAGTTCTTGACCTGCATAATGTTTCAAGTCAGTTATATAAAGATAGTCAATTATATACTTAGCAACCGCATGTTCGAAATATAAAATAAATAATAGTATTTATATATATATATATATATAACTATAGTTATACATTTATGAAGAAAAGATATAAATAAAAATCTCAATATTTTTAAAACATTAAATCGAAAAAAATGTTAAATGATGGTAGGATAAATTGCAGTTACCAAATAAACACAAATTGATAGCTTTCATTCATTGAGTACTATTACATGGAATTACCAAAAATATAACATTTAGGTATGGATAATTTAATAATAAAAAGTTGTATCAAATAATTATTGACCACAACCGTATAATTGTTGCTGATCGTGATTTTTGTCGTGACTCTTAATTGTGACAAATAATTTTTTTATGATGCTAAAACTAGTTTTTTGTATTGATTTATTTAATTGTGATTAATAATAATTATTCCCATCAGTTTTTAGCGGTAGCCATTAATATTATAATAGCCAACAGTAATTTCTTTTAGCGTGGGTAGTTAATTACTTTATATGTAAGTTAAGAAACATTTAACAAAACAGTCTAAACTGACAAAAAAATTCACTCTTGCTAGTTGCTATATTAATAATATAAATATTTTATTTTATAACATCATTATGTTATATATATATATATGCATGCCATAAATTTCATTTATATATCATGATGTCACATTAACTTTAATTTTCTTTATGCATACATAAATTAGGTGGTCGAAAATTGCTGCAAGATTGCCTGGAAGAACAGACAATGAGATCAAGAATCATTGGAACACCCATATAAAGAAAAAGCTTCTGAAAATGGGAATCGACCCCGTTACGCACCAGCCCCTTCACAAGGAACATGAAAATTCAGAATCCCATGCAGCTGATAATTTCCCAGAATCAGAGAACATGAATCAGCTGCAAGAAACAAATAACGATGTTGGCTCTGGCAGCCCGGAAGATCAGAATAGCTCCTCGGACGAATCAAATTTACCGGACAGGAATTTGTACGAAAACGACCCTTTAATCAGCTGCCTGTTCAGGGATGATGATTGTGATCATGATCAGCTCCAGGTTCCATGGGAATTCCAGTTGGAAAATTTCGACAGTTTTTGCCCGACGTCTTGGGACGAAAGCTGCTCGTGGCTATTGGATTGTCAAGATTTTGGCGTTCACGACTTTGGTTTCGACCTGGAAATTAATAACGCGTTGAATTCACTGGAGACAGGGAGCAACCAGTGACGACTAATGCGTAAAAACACACAAGAAAAGAAGAATAATCTCGATCGAGACGTTATGTATAGAGAATGGTAAACAGTGATTAGCTAGGTTCATGGGGAGACTCAACATGTTAAAAAGTATCATGTCTGGCTCGACTCGATGTAATTATGTTAGTAGATTCATTGGCAGTTGATTTTTGGTGATGGGGTTAGTAGAATTTTAATGTACTTTTGGTGGGTTAGGAAGGTGAGGCCTTTCTTGTGAAGAGGTTCATCAGCAAGCAAATTAGAGAGGGAAACTACATACCAAAGTTGAAAAGGTTGCAATAATTTGGACAAGTCTGTTGTCGTCCTAAATGTGGTAAACACGATGGGGACACAATGTAGATTAATGTACATATGAATATTAAAACTTAATGTACATTTAATGTATTTATATTAATAAAGGAAATAAAGGCCTTTTGCTTACCGTTTCTATGAATGTTAGGCATTTGTTTTTTATAGAAACATTGGATGGTCGCATCACATGTCTGCTCTAACAATTATAGGATTAAAATTACAATTTATAACTGCATGTAATTTTTCGACCAATAAAATTATAAAAATTTTAAATTATAGAACTAGATTACAAAATTTCATTCGTGTAGAACCAAAATCGCCAATCTCCCTAAATTGTGGAAGAAGAATTATAAATTCATTTTATAAACTATTTATTAGCATAGGAATAGTACCTACGACCATAAATTTGATTGAACGGGGTGGGGCTGACAGATGGGCGTGCTTATATATTTTCATGCCTACGAATAAAATGAAATTGCAGGGACTCAAAAGAACACGAGATTTAGCAACTAAATTTGCACTAAATTTAGCACGAGAAATTAACTTGTTCCGAATTTAGCAACTAACAGTTCAAAAGAAATATTAAATAATGAGATTAATAACGAAAATTTGACTTGCTAATTAGCTCGACATTGATTTTAACAATAGCTATTGATCATTTTTTCTTTGTAGTATATCCGTATCCGCTTATCTGGAAAAGCTTAGTGATAGCTATGCCACCATCTAACCATTCCAATCACGTGCCAAAGTTTCAACACCCACTCCGGTGCCTCCACCAAATAGAGAATCACCAAAGTTAATTACATTGAGGACACATAGTGGATGTTGTGCCTACGAAGTAGTTGCCGGTACTTGTGATCGTGCATTGGCTGTACCTATTGTAATCGTTGTCCAGAAAATTAATTTAATTGGTAGGTTTATAATCTATTTAGTACTCATTTACTTAGGTTTATTAGTAAGAATATTTTAAATTATTCTAATTTATTTTTTGTTTACTTTATTTTAATTTGGCCCGCACTTATCCTCAAGGCCCGGTATAAAAATGGATTTATGGTTGATTGTAATCATGATCCAAATGGTGGTACTATGCAATCTTTATGGCCTAATTGTATATTATTAAAATTTAATTGCCCAAATAATCCTCCACTTTTAGCATGTATTCCCAAAAATACCCCCTTATTTTAATTAAATTTTTCAACAATGTCAGATTCTCCACCCCAAAGACGGTTTTTAGTGGCCAATTTTTTGTGCCAATTACTTACAATAAATTAATACAATATAAATAATTGATTATAATTAAATAAATAATTATAATTTTGTAATACTTATAAATAAAAAATTATTTTAAACTTTACTTTAGTAATTTTAATAAGTGTTTATTATAATTTAAATTATAAAATAACCAATAATAAAATACATAAATTTCAAAAATAAAATTTATTTTGATGTAAAAAATTATAATAGTTCGTATAAGTTAGATATATAATTGATGTTATATTATATTAATTTTTAATTTGTTATATATATATTTATTATCATATATACTAATAAATATGATTTTTTATGAAGATGAATATGGTGGTGATGCGAAAATGATATAGATATAAGATGTATATATAAAAAGTTTAATTGTTTTTAAATATTTTATATTTTGTGATGTGAATAGACATTGATGTTCTTGTTCTATTATGGGGCAATTTTATCAATTGCACATTTTATCCCTTATAACAACTATAAAAAAAATACAACAATTATCACATAATAATGATCCAATAATCCCAAATTTTATTGTCCAAGTAAACAAGATATATAGTGTGACAAAATTTATTTCATCCCACATTTAATCCATCATTTATCTATACTAGTATAATCTCATCAGTCGAAGTAGACCAGCTCTTAGTGATTCCTCGATAATGTAGTATTTATTTAATAAATAAAGTAAGTATTTTTGTGACTTTATTATGTGTTTGTTGTACTTATTGTTTATTGTTAAATTGACATAACATTATAACAAATGCCACAGACTAATTGAACAACCTATGTAGTTGGGATGTACATCAGATGACAGCGACACAATCAACTTTTAAGGGTTGGGTCTGAAATGTTCCAAGTTGATGATCTCGAGACAGGGCATAGAGAGTCCTATTGAAACTTGCACTAAGTGTTGCATGTATTGGATGGGTGTCGCATTTCATGAGACATTGGATGACTGTGCAACTTTAGTGGGTGGTTGACAAGGTTGTCAATACAAATGAACTAATTCACGAGGAATCTTCGTATGAAAGCGTTTTGAGGTTTGATCGGTATGACTGGTATTCATTGACTTCAAGAATATGGAATTAGTTCTTGGACTTGAAAAATCATGACAGTTGCATACATGTGATTGCTTTATCTTGAATTTGGTGAGAGATGACCGTGTCTTTAGTATGGTCATTGTACGCTCTGTCCACTACAGTCAGACCATGTAGTTAAGACGATGGGTTCCAAGATAGAATCCGTCACTTGTCAGTATATGACAGTGAGTCTTCTATGCGTTTAAACTCTGAGTCTATGGCTGCAATGATTGGTCGAATATATGTGAATCAATAGAGTAAAATGTCTCGAGTATTCACCATAACTGTTTAGTCCAGGATAGAAACTATACCAAATTCCATACCCTAGATTTAAATTGGGAGACAACTAATGGAAGAACCATACCAGTATGGTACTTGAGAGCCAAAATGTTCACGGCCAATATTCACCTTGACTCTAGTGCCATGGACTGTTCTTAGACGACCACCTATGGTGACAGGTGTTTCTGAATCAATGGTTAAAAAAAAATAATTAATTAAATTGAACACAAGTCCAAATTTAGTTGAGGATGAACCTAAAGATTACACATAAATTACTATAAAAGTGGTAGAATTAATTTCAAATTAATTCTAAAAGAAATGAATTAATTTTATTGGATTAAATGTAGTTCATGAAAAATACAAAGGATTGAGTCATTTATTGAGAAAGTCCAGTTGATGGATGACCCCAATGTCTAATTAGTTAGGTTAATTAAATCTGTGCCCTACATATTTAAATTAATGAGATTAATTTAATTGGGTTTGGTTGATTAATAAATTAAATATTAATTAGTTGATTTGGGCTTCTATTTATTTAATTGAATTAAGTAAACTGATGGACTTCTATTGGGCTTTAAAATTAATTAGATTTATTTAAATACTCATTGAAGTTATGTTGGACTTGATTTAATGTAATGACTAAATTTAAATGAAGCCCTATCAAATAAATTAGTAGTCTTAGCCGCCTACACCTTAAGACCAAGTCAAGGAGGAGTTCAGGGACAAGTGGCCGAGGGCTCTTTCCCACTCGGCCACATCAGTTATGAAGAACTTGTGCATTAGTGATGTTAGTTATCTTGATGATAACTAGGTTTTCGAAAAAGTAGTTTTTCATAACACCACCTCTCCTCTATCTATAACCTACTTGTGTACTCTCTCTAGCAAGCTCTCATTTCTGAATGGTACACTTGATAACAACTGGATGGATACGTGGTTAAAGGCCATGAAGACTGGGATTAAGCAAGCGTAAAAACATGGTATAGTCGTCTTGACGACAACTTTTTCAAAAGAATGATTTCTCAAGATTCTTTCATGAGTACGCTTTTTATGTGAAGGAGAAAGGATATATTTATGCGTATGTATTATGTGGATGATTTTTATTTCTATGAAAAATAATCCACATATGTACAACAACTTCGAGAAGGCAATGACACAAGAATTTGAGACGAGTGACATGGGACTCATGTCATATTACTCGATAATAGAGGAGAAACAACAAAGTGATGTAATCTTCATTTCTCAAGAGGTATGTAATGGAGATCATTAAAGAGTTCAAGATGATGGAAAACAATCCAGTGAATACTCCAATTGAGTTTGTAGTCAAACTCCCCAATGTTGATGGAGCAAGAAAGGTTGACCAACTACATTTCGAAATCTTGTGAGGAGTCCATGGTACTTGACATGTACTAAACCCGACATACTATTTATAGTGGGATTAGTATATCGGTTCATGAAGAATCTAACTGAAAAACACGTGAATGTTGCAAAGATAATTCTTTGTATTTAATAGGAACTTTTGATTATGGATTTTCTACACCTCCTAATAATGCATATGCCAGAGGATATTGTGATAATGATTATGTTGGTGATATTAATGATTAAAAAATTATATGGATTTGTGCTTCTCTTAGTGAAAATGCAATTGCATGGTACTCAAGAAAGCAAGCAATTATGACTCTATCAACATGTGAGTCTGAATATGTTGCTACAACTGCGGGAAGTCATGTAATTTGATTAAGAAGAATGATAGGTGAACTTTATTTTGCTCAAGATGGCAACTAAAATTACGGTGGATAATAAATATGTGATTCTTGTTGCTAAGAATCTAGTGTTCCATGATTGAATCAAACATATGGATAAAATACTTTTTTTAGTCCCATAAATAGAGGCAGAATATTTTTTGGTACCACAATTATGGCATGTAACTCTTTTAGTCTGGTAAAACTCAAAAATGTCTTTTTAGTCCCAAAGAATGTACTTGTTGCGTTTGAGGTGAATCATTTCCTTAGAGGTGAGAGAGCGAAAAAGGGGGGTCATGTAGCGATTAAGTTGGATATAAGCAAAGCATACGACAGAATTGAATGGTTCTTTCTTAAACAAATGCTATGTAGGATAGGATTTCATGGTGCTGTTGTTGAACTTATCATGAATTGTGTGACATCGGTTTCGTATTCATTCATACTCAATTTGGCTTTCCTCCAACCGGGAAGGGGTATTCGTCAAGGAGATCCTCTCTTCCCTTACCTATTTATCCTATGTGCAGAAACTCTCAGTTCTCCACTACAGGCTAGTGAAGCAGATGGCTCCATACAAGGGGTAGCAATGGCTCGTGAGACACCCTCATTTTTTGTCAAGCATCATAGACCGCCATGAGGAACACTCGAGGCATTCTTGAGAAATATGAGAAGGTTTCGGGTCAACAGATCAATTTTACAAAAATCTTCAATGGTATTCAGCCGCAACACACCGTTGGATTCACGTGAGGAACTGGCTGCTATTCTAGGAGTCCGAATCAAGTCATCTTATGGTAAATACATGGGACTCCTGTACGTCGTGGGAAGAAAGAAAAAAAGACCTCTTCCAAAACCTAAGAGCTAGAGTTCGGTTGAGGGTCGATGGTTGGAAAGAAAAACTGTTATCGCAAGCAGGCAAGGAGATCTTGATCAAAACCATTATGCAAGCAACCCCATCATACAATGTGAGCTGTTTTAAAATCCCTGACTCTCTTATTAAGGAATTCTGTGTAAAAGGAAAAAGAGAGAGGTATGGGTTTTTGTAATTTACGTGCTTTCAATTCGGTATGCTAGCTAAACAAGGTTGGCGTATTTTACAAAACCCTAATTTGCTTCTTAGTAGAATCTTTATAGCCTGGTACTTTTCTATAGGCAACTTCCTACAAGAAAAAATAGGACATGGACCCTCATTTACATGGAGAAGTATTCTTGATGCCCGGCCTATTATTGAAGCAGGGACCCGTTGGAGAATAGTAGATGGGAAATCGGTGGAAGTATGGGGAGATAAATGGCTGCCAAGACCACATACATTCAAACCAATCTCGCCAACCTTTGGAGAATCAGCCCAATTATGTGTTGTTGACTTGATCAACCCTGACACCATGACCTAGAATTCGAGCTTACTGGACAATCTATTCTGGAAGGAGGATGCTGCACTTATCAAAGATATCCCCCTTTGTCGAAGCTCAACGTCTGATATCCTGATCTGGCATTACAACAAAAATGGTTGCTTCAGCGTCAGATCGGCCTATCATGTCGCCTGTCGCCTACTCACTGAAGACATCAGTTCAAACTCAGACCAAGGGGACCCTACTAGCAACATCTACAGCAATTTCCTTTGGAGGGCCTGCAAAGAGGCAATCCCGACAACAGACAACCTTATTCGAAGAAAATGCAATATCGAGGCAAGTTGTGTCACCTGCGGGGCGTACTCAGAGGATACCAAACATGTCTTTTGGGAATGCTCTTATGCACGACAATCCTGGGCCCTTGCTTATTTTCCTTGAATATTATCAACCATTGGGGCGGTAGCTTAATGGAATGGATTGGGAATGTTAGAAAAGGTTTGGATCACAGTAACTTCAACCTCTTTGTAGTAATATGCTGGATGCTCTTGAATTGACGGAATTAACTAGTTATGGAGCAGCGAAAAGAATCACCTCTCGACACTCTTCTCTCAGCCAAAAGCTTTCTTCACGAGTTTGACAGTTGAATAATCCAGCCAAAGAAAGCTGGTCAAACCTCGCCGAGAGTTTGGACTCTACCCAATGAAGGCACCATCAAGGTAAACTTTGATGTTGCTTTTAACCCGAGTTCTAGATCTGCGGGGATCGGGGCTATCGCTCGGGACCATAGGGGGAGATGTCTCGCATGACGCACAGATTCGATAACGGGAACCACTACCCCCGAGCATGGCGAAGCACTCGCTGCTTGCCTCGCTATTGACCTTTGCTCCCAACTTGATTGGAGGAACTGTGTTGTTGAGGGGGATTGCATTCAAATCATCCATAAAATCCAAAAATCCTACCATTGATCTCTCGACTATTGGCCCAATCATTTTGGACATCCGCATAGTTCTTTCCAGGCTAGATTCATGCTCATTCGCTCATGTAAAGCGATCTCCTAATCAAGCTGATCATTGTCTTGGTAAGGCAACTCTTACCCCTTCAGCGGGGGTTTCCCCCCCAAGGGCATTGTATGATATTCTCAGGGTTGACACTTTGTCTTTGTCATGAAATAATATCCTTGGTTCCCCCTCAAAAAAATTAAAATAAAATTCTACCCTTATTTTATGAGACTAGAAAAGTATTTTGCCCCAAACATATAGATGCAAGGCTTCGTTTAATTCAAAATTGTATTGCTTCCAAAGAGATTAAAGTGGACTACATCAAAACTCATTGATGAAGTTGCAAATATTTTGTACAAAGGTCCTCAAGAAATATAGATAGTTTATAAGAGGGTATTTTTCATCCATTTTTGTGTTGTAAACATTAGAAGAAGATGTTTTATTGATACCAATACTAGAAACATAGATTACAACAGGGTATTAAAATGTACAATCTATTTAGCATCCTACAACCTAGTAGTTGCATTGTGTAGTATCCTAATATATATGACATAATTTAAATCACCACAGTCTATTTTTTTCAAGAAAACCTGAACCAAATATAATTTATAACTGAAATCATTCTAAGTGAGAGATCTAATGCCTACAAAATATTAAAATTATATATTTTTTCAATGATATTTTTCATTTTTTTATTCGGAAACCTTTGTTTCATGCTTTTGGTATTAAATTTTTAAAAATAAATAACAACAAGAAATGAATTAAAAGTACTAATAAAGTTTTCACTAGACTATTCTAATGATAGTACTTATTGGTAAATACAAGAACAAAAAACTCCTGAGTTTTTCCATTTGCATATTTATGTTCATCAGATGTAATGTTTACTAATGGTGTAATTTAAAGGTATCACAATTTGTACTTTATTAAGGGAAATGCAACAACCCCTGTGGTATGAGCAAATTATCTCTTTATGATTTTTTTTTTAAAAGTAATTTACTGATTTATATTTTTTAAAATACAACTATTTTTTACCTCTCTATATCTATGTCTATAAAAGTATGAATGGTCCTAAATGTTTCTTTCATTTTTTAATCTTATAATTATATTATCTTAAGGATAATTATGTAAAATAATTTTTTTTACCTCATGCTAATTACTTTTTACATTTATTATTTACGCTTGTTAACCACTTTTCACATTATCTATATCTACTTGTATTTTTTACTGTTCACATTTTGTACTTATTTACTCATATTAATATATTTCTATATTATATTCATAATATGATACATCTTGATAAAAAATCTTATGGTATAAAACAAAATAACTAGAAAAAAATAATGAAAATTGAAAGGATTAGTGCATTGACAATATTTTTTTCATAGATATAAATGAGACTTATTTGGATCACTTGTCATATTAAAATAAATTAGATGATAAATAAAATTAATTAAACATATTGTCATGTAAACAAATACTTTGAAGAGTAAATCATGTTTAAAGACAAATGAAAATCAATTAAATTACTTATTCCTTGTAAAATCACTTTTTATAGTAATTAAGATATAGAAAAATATAATGTTAGCATTTGAGGTGTAACTATTGCTTACATTATATAATTTTTTCATTCATTTATGATATAATCAAATAAAATGTACGTGTACAAGAGGTTTAATGTTTTAAACAATATATGATAGAAATTATACTATTTGTTAAAAAAGCATATCACAAAATTTAAATATTATTTCTAAAAATCCCCACACTTATCCATTCTTTGAAAAAAGAATAGAAAAAAAAAAAAAATGGGCACAAAATCATAAATTAACATTACCTATACTATATATTGTCAAAAGTGAAGTGAAAAAAAGATTTTCTAGAATTTTTGTATTACATATTATAGTTTTATTAATAGGGTTACTAATAAGAATGTAATAGGTATTGTAAAAATATTTATTAATTAGGTTATTCGTTAAGCTATTAACAAATATATAAAAATTATTGACTTGGCACATATTAGTATATATGTATATATATATTGTATTTTAATATTTAAATTATAATATATATATATGTTTCTTCATATTCTTCACATTGAAGTTGACGTTAGTGGATGTTTATGGCCATAATTTGTAATAATTTTTCTTTAACACCATCATCCAACTACTACACTTTATTCATACACATTACTCATTTATCACCACTTTCTATTACATAATTGTCCACTAATTCACATTAAAATGGTGGATGATTTCTAAACCTATAAGATAGGGCATCATCATTTTACTTGTTTTGAGATACACATATATACATATACTACATGTAACTATTTTGTAAGAGAGAGTTATATTAGTAGTTTAAAAGTGTTCTTTTGTTGTGGAGCTCTACTACTTGTCCAAAATGAGTTAGAGTCATACGATGTTGTGTGGCTATTGTATGTTGGAGGGGATAAGTCAAGAATAATACTGTTGGATCAGTGAGAATTTTGCTGCAATAGGTTTGAATCTCCTCAAAGAGAGCGAGATATCTGCACCTCAATCTGAAAATTTACTTTTATTTTTTCAACTATAATTGTTATTTTTACAACAACACATTAAAATTTAAATAAACCTTTAATTGACCAATCATTTTCAAAAGCATCAATCCAAATTAAATAGACTATCAATTAAATTTATTATTTTGAATTTAAGATCAATCTTTTAAAAATATTTGTAGATAATTTATTAATATTAAGTAACTCAAGTGAAAGATATATATAATCTAATTATAGAAGTTAAGCACAATTTCTTCTTATATGTATTTTTTTCTTTCTGTGTTTGATAAGATAATGTTTATCAACCATCTAAATTAAATAAGAAAAAAAAAAAATTTCCTTCTATAACTTTAGTTTGAACTCATTTTGGTCTTTTACCTTTGGCAATATTAGATTTAGTCCTTTATTTATCAATTTTACGTAAATTTGATTTTTTAGCCTAATTCATGACTCTTTTGCCCTTTTCATGATAGGGGCTAATAGTCCATCCTAATTCTCTAAGTGTAATATAAACAAATATTTTCTTCAATAAATCTAGACTCTATACCATTTTAGACTAACATTAGCTATGAGATGCAAAATGAATGGATATATGGACTAAAATTGCTCTTGAAAAGCTACATAGGGGTAAAAATATCCGAAATTGGGTCAAATGACTAAAATTAAGCAATTTTGAAAGTTACCAGACTAGAATTAAAACAGGTAAATTTAAAGGACTAAAATTAATAGCAGACAAACTTAAAGGATTAAATAAATAATGTTCCCAATTAAATATTAAATATTGTTAGTTTTGTTCATAGATTTACTAAACGAACTTATATTCTTTAAAAAAAATAAATAACTCTTAAATAAATATTTACATGGTTTTACTTATGACCAAAATATTTATCATATTTAGCTATGACCAAAACACTTGCTATGATTTTTAACTATCGCAGATGTTTTGGCCTTGCCTACTGAAACCATGATTAATAATCATTGTATAATTGTGCCTAATGATCATTTACTCCTATTTTTCACTTTTGGATCTGATAATTAGTCATGCCAAATATTCATATTTCTTCTGGTAATGTGAACTAATTTTTATAATAATTAATGACATCATATGAATTATCTTCATTTCTCTTGAACTATGATGAAAAAAATATTTACTTTTCTATAAATTATAATTATATTATTTGCACATACTAATAAATAAGTAATATTATTGCCTTCAAATAAATCAAATTTATTCATTTTAGGAGTAAAAAATATTATGGTCGAATTTAGAATCAGTAGTTATCATATTTGGAGAGGTCAAATAACTATAAATATCTGAGGGGATAAATTATAATTGTTCACCTCTTTAATTTTCTAACTGTGTCATGGATTTCATATTTTCAATTTTTCTTTCTTTAATATTTAGGAAAAAAGTCAATAAATTAAATCTATTATGTCATTAATTAATTACGTATCAACATAATCATGCAAAAAAAGAAATGACTATATAAGCTCAAAATAGATCTAATTTAATCCTACAAAAGTATAAATTTATAATTAAATTAGCAGTCCTTTTAATAGAATACATTTATTTATAAATGAAGAAAAATGATATGTGACATCTATCACTACAAAAAGAAAGCTCTTATTGGGATGGATTTTTTGGACGACTAACATTTGTACCAAAAACTGTTTCAAATTGGGACGGTTTTGGAACGATTTTGGATGAATTGGAACGCAACGTCTCGATCTAGTACATACCGTCCCAAAGTCTCAAGGTCGTCCTAAAATCCGTCCCAAATAGACAAAAAATAATAACCTTTTGAGACCGTTCCAAATATTGTTCCAAGATTTTGGTGAATAATAGTTTGGGATGATATTTGAGACGACGGCAAAGCCGTCCCATATTTGGGACGACACTAGGACGACTTGAAGATATTCAATTTTGTAACGGAATGATCTCTCAAATATCATCCCACCAAACCGTCCCTAATTCCGTCTCACGATTCCATCCCAAAGTCCGTCCAAAATCTGTAACGGCTATATTTCAATGGGTATATTATAACGGATCTTTTATGACCCAAATTCCGTCCCAAAATTGTATATAAATTCTTTGCTCCATGTTATTTGTGTTTTCATTCAATTACATCTTCCTATTGTTACACTGTTTATATATATATATATATATCAACTTTCGTATTTTATATAATTAAGTATATAAAAATAACTATTTGCACAGTCTAGTGTTTGCGATCAATCATTCTGTTCTGTAAAATTGAGGGAGGAGGTGCACCATTATCCAGGTATTAAATAATGTAATAGTAAATTGTAATTATCTTGTGTTTTAGTATGTTATGTATTATTAAAATGGAAGTTATAATGTGTTAGTAATTATTCTATATTAATTATATTTTATTAAATTAATTAAATATGTTAAGACAATCGAGGAGGTGGATGTATGAAGAAGTGCTTGCCAAAAAATTTATCAATTTGGCAAGGAGTTTGAGAATGGTGTTCGAGAATTTGTAAATTGGGCTACGGATCAACAAGCATATATGAACAGAGAGAAAATTAGGTGCTCGTGCCGTAAATGTAGGAATCGTGTTTTCAAAATGACACATGAGGTTATGCTTGACATATATATGAAAGGGTTTATAAAGGGATACTAATCATGGGAGGCTCAAGTGATATAGTACTATGATGATCCGCCTGCACCAATTTCTATGGAGACTCCTGTTGCACCTAACGTGGCGACACATTAGGGTGATGTTGAGCACATGAATTGGGACCAAAGGATGGTTTATGATGCTGCTGGGTTGCACTTTTTCTCGGCGCATCCCAACCCTAAACCTGTGGGTGTCTGTAGTTCTTTTCCTACTGATGGTACTAAGGCCGATCCTAGTTCGTATGGCTATGATGTATCAAGATTATCGGATCGATTTTTTGATGTTGTACGTGCAACCAATCAGCCGTTGTATAATGGTTGTGATGAATTTCAATTGTCGGCGGTTGCCTGATTGGTTAACATCAAGGCCGAAAACAACATGTTTGAGAGATGCTACGATCAGGTGTCCCAGTGAGCTAGTGATCTGTTACTACGCGATCACACCTCCTATCTGATTACTACAACACAAAGAAGTTAATACGAGATTTGAGTTTGCCTGTAGAGAAGATTCACAAATGTAAGGACGATTGAGCAGAGACAAACTTTAATAACTAGAACTTGTACAAATTTCAATCCATGACATATTGAACAACAAAAATCACAAAAGATAGAAATGGATAATAGGAAAAAAAATATGAATTAGCTAAAGATGAAGACAATAATTAGTAATAGTATAAGTTGTCATTAAAAATTTTAAAAAGGACGGAAGATCAATGGGTTCATGTAGCAAATACATTAGCATTCAAAAGTTATATCCTTCATGAAAATTTTGACTAAATTCTTTTTCTCTGTGAGTGGATTTTGTTGTTTTTAAATTTGGTTGCAGATCTTTTAAGTATTAAAAAAATCAATAAGAACATAAATAAGATGTAGTTGTATAAAAATTATAGAGAAGATTAAAATATAAAAAATATTATTATAAAATTAAAACTGAGTTTAAAACAAAATTAATTTACTCAGTTGAAAATATATTAAAGAAACGCGCAACTTTTTGTTAAGCAAAATTTCTAGCGTATTTTCTAAAGAATAGTTTATCCAAAAGGAAAAAATAATTGAAATTTTGAATGTATTAATAAGATAATTTCTAATTAAGATGCATGATTGGCTATATCTCTTCTAATAACATAATTGATTAGATGTTTTCTAAAATGAAGAGTACTACCAAAATACTTACATTTTTTAATGTTAAGATTGTTTTAGAAGAGTTTGAATTTTAAAATGATGATGAGAATAATAGAAGAACCGTTAATTATTTGTTCAGATTTAGATAATAATTTAATTTGATCATAAAAAAATTTAACTACACAAAAAAATATGATTAGGTCAAAATTATAGTAAAAGTTGAGTAAAAGACAAGAACAAAATTTATTCTTATTTGGTTAATGTCAATTACTTAAATAGATATTGAAAGTAAGAAAATATTAGTATTTTGAGCTTTAGTTAAATAGGTTATTAGATTGACTCCAAAGAGAAGTAAATTGGCCAAAAAAAGAGATGATAAGTTTTATAGAAAAAATTACATATATAATTTACCACAGCACAATTGAAGAATCTAATTTTCTTAAAACTTTTCATAAAAGGAAAAATCAAAATTTGAACTATACATCTCAATAATAGTATGAAAATTCTTGGCTTAGTAACATGAAAACAAACAAAAGTAAAGAGTTTTATAGAAAGACAATAGCATCAACAAACTCATAAATTTTGCCATGAAACTGTATATTTATTAAGGACATTTCGTAGAAAAGTAATAAAATTGCATCTATTTGTACTTAAATAAATAATATTTATTAATTATATTTTTTAAAATAATTCAAAATTAGTAAAATATTTATAATTTTATAACAATTTTTAAATAAATACAACAAATGTTGTGCGCACTTTGCTAGATTTTTAAAATGGAGCAATTTATCTTTCTGGATAGGAAAGAAATGGGTGAATACATTTTACCCTCTTGTGATACCCAAAATGTTCAAATAAGCCTTTGTGGTAAAAAAATACCATATAACCCCCTGTAAGATTTAAAAAAGTGTATACTGGCCCCTAACCCGCACCCCCACCCATTTTCTATTGTTTTTTTCTCCGACATCCGACCACTCTCGACGTGTGCTTTCCACCATTGGAAATCCCGTCTGACGGCGATCATTTTGACACCACATCCATTGCCAATTTCTCATCCATCGACGAATTATCTCCATTTTCCATTTTATATTTTTTAGGTTTCTTTATATATATACATATAACTAAATTATATTTCTTTATATTATATTTTTAAAATATGTATAATTTAAACACAGGTGTAGTTTGATGATTTAGGGGCAAAATATACATATTTAGTCGTAATTTTGGGTGCGTGAAATTTTACCGGGGGGTAATATGCACCTTTTTAAATTTTACAGGGTGTATATGATATTTTTTTTTATCACACGGGCTTATTTGAACATTTGGTGTATTACAGGGGGTAATATGAATTTTACCCAAAAAAATTGCTATATTTTTAAAAACACAAAAAGACTAAGTTACTATTTTTTTCATAAGGGAGTAAATTGCATTAACCCTGCCTTTATTTAATTTATCGACACATCATATTATAAATGGATATATGTTAATTAAACTTCGTGTATTGTCCAATACAATGCCTATTCTACGTTTAACAGAGAAAAATCATTTTTTGAACTGTCTGCATATCATGAAATACAAAGTGACCTACCAAAAATCTAATAACTTTGTCAAGAATATAAGTGAATTGCTTAAAAATGGAGTAAATCTTGTATGGTCAATTCAGGGACCAATAATTCTATTTTGCACGCACATACGTATATATAATATTTATCAAGGAGGTCTGGCTTAGTTAGCGAAGTTGAGACACCATGATTTTAGAGGTCATGGGTTCGATCCCCGCCAGATACGTGGGATGTTGTCCGTTGTATAGTAGGAATTGGTCTATTGTATAGTTCTATTTAGTACTCTACATATGTATGGCCAATAATTCTATTTAGCACGCACATATGCATATGTAACATTCTAATCGATTTACAGAAGTATAACATTAGTGGCCAATAACCGTTACAAATACGACAATAACAACCATCATCACCCAGTAACGCTATTGAATCGGTCGACATTGTTTCCCAAGTTTGATCATTGTTCCATGCAACCTGAGGTGACTGAGAAGGCCGAGGAGGAATTTCCAAATTCTCATTTCCATTTTCAAGCATCTTCAATACTTCACTCATAGACGGGCGATCAACCGGACTTATCTGTATGCACCATAGTCCAACAATCGTCATTTTCTTGGTGATTGTTCTTGCATGCTCATGCTCATCATCATCATCATCATCGTCGTTGTCCTCAATTTCATCAGCATTTCCAGTCTCAATGTCCTTGCCTTTGTTAAAGTGGTCGTAGATCCAATATGGGAAATATTGGCTAGATTCATCTTTATCAGCCACGATGTCCCTCTTTAGGCCTAGCATTTCCATGAGCAACATTCCAAAGCTGTAAACGTCTGCCATATACGATACATCACCAATGTTTCTGTTGATCAGTTCAGGAGCCACATAGCCTATCGTTCCTCGAGCAGCAGTTAAAGTAACTGTAGCTTCTCGGTGGAGTAAAATTTAGCAAGCCCGAAATCAGAGATTTTAGGGGTGAAGTTATCATCAAGAAGTATGTTATGAGGCTTGATGTCAAAATGCAGGATTTGGATGTCACAACCTCGATGCAAATACTCAATCCCACGAGCTACTCCAATTGCAATCTCACACTTCTTCTCCAAGCTTAGCGAATTATTTCTTTCTCGAATCCTGACCTACTTGTCAAGTGAGCCATTAGTCATGAAATCATATACAAGGGCGCGTTTGGATCTTTCAACACAATATCCTACAAGGTTAACAACATTTACGTGGTGGATCCTTCCAATGGTTGCAACTTCATTGATGAAATCTTGCCCATTTTCTTTGGGTTTGCTGAGTACCTTAACTGCAACATCGTGGCCGCTGCGGAGCTTTCCTTTGTAAACAGAACCATAGCCTCCTTCACCTAGTTTTTCTCGAAAGCCTCTTGTCATTGTCTTTATGTTTGAGTAGGAGTACCGGATTGGCATGAGGTTGTTGTTACTTTGTAGAAAACCTTCTATTGCATCAAACTTTGACGAACGTCGTGTTCTTCGAAGTTTATAGATTAGAAGCGCCAACATGTAAGGCATTCCAATTAAGATCCTTAGTGCTAGGTAGGATGGAACTCCATACACTAAGAAGAATAATCTTGTTTGGATCAGCATACTCAAACTTAAAGTGCATATATAGGGAATCAAGAAAACATAGGGAAGAGTTCATGGGAACTAATCAATGCATTCCCAAGTGTTGACACTCTCCTCTAATCTAATATAATTGGAGTAATATGTGCACAAGGCTTGAAAATTTGAAAAACCAATAATATTGTGCAATTTGACAAAAGGAATAAAACGGAATTTCCTTCTCTGTGGTACGAAAAATAAGCAAAAAATTCTTTATAAAAATAATTAGTAATTTAGCCCACTGAGTAAATGAGGGCAGCCCCAAACTATAAGGCGTAATGCATTTTGCCCCCTCACCTTTTAATTTGTGCGGTCCAAATTCTAATATTTGTAAAAACTTGCATGTACGGAACCTTCTAATTCCGATTCTGGTAGAATATTTTGTCGGGATTTTGAAATGATTCTAATTATGTGACGCTTTGCACTGTATTTTTTTGGAGAATGTGAGTTTTAATCACCTATAGTAGTTGAAATATAACATTTTACTATAAAATTCCTCTTTTGATTGAATAAAATGAACTGTTTCACGAAAGTTATTGTCCTCACCTATGTGTTTGCTTATTATATGGAATGTTCAACCAATTGGATGTATCTGTAATATAAAATATTCTAATGGTTTTTCTAAATTTATACAAGTGAAATAAGAAAAGTCAAGTTATGAGATAACATCATTTTTGTACCTAAATTATACGGTTTTTTCAATTTTGATACCCTAATTTTACAAAGTTCATTTTTTGTACCTAAATTATACGATTTTTTCAGTTTTAGTACTTCGCCTTATTTTTAGTGGGATTTATGATACTTTTACCCCTTTGAGACTTTTAAAGGTTCATTTCAATTCATTTGCTACTTTATGTACGTAACTCACACCATACTCACCCAAAATGGTATCAGGGCCTAGGTTTATTGACAAATTTATATTTATATTATATTTTGATATTTTAATCCCTAATGGAGGAGATTTTTCAAAGTATGAAACCGAATGAATGAGTTACGATGACAACAGAGAATATTTTCAAATTATAGAATTACAGAGAAAGAACTTTGTTATGGGAATTCTTGAAAGATTGAGAACAGTTCGGGAAGGATTGACTTGGTTTCTTCTAAGAAAAGAAGAAATAGAGCAATGGTTGCAAAACTACTAAGTGGGATGAAAAGTATAAAATGAAGAACTAATGAAAGGATTTGGCCTTATTTTCTATTAAAGAACGTATCTTTTCCTTATAATTTAAACTTTAAATCGTATTTATTGTCATTTTACATCTACAATATACAGAAATTTGTCTTATTTAAAGAATGTTGAGTAATCACAATTCACTATAGTATTTGGATTTATTTTTTGGTATTTTATTATATTTTTGTGGACATAGAGAGAGAAAAACAATAATAAATTAATATGTGATGCAGATAGTATGTATGTTTGGATTTATTCTTAGAGATAATTTAAAATAATTTAAAATAAGTGTTGTATGTTTGATATTGTGTTTTGGAAAACAAAAATCGTTCAGTCTCTTTTATACATATGTATATATATAAGTGTTATATATTTAATGATTGTGTTTTAAAAGAGAAAAATTACTATTCATTATCAAATCATGTCTCTTTTATATTATATCATATATATATATAAATTATATACAAATCCCAAGATAAAAATAATTCATACAAATAAAGTGTTAAAAAAAGTAGGCAAATATTGGGCATGCTTTGGCCCATCTCGAAGAAAACAAAACCAAACACCTTGTTTTAAATATTTTATGGCGCTTCTTATACGGTCACACTCATGATTTTTGTTGGCAGTTTTTAATTACTAATTGTTATCTATTAGCTTAATATTTTACTTATAAAGTTTATGTAAAAGTTACATTATTATCAAACATTATCATACATGTCCTAATAAAATATTTTTGTATAGAATATTTAAAATCCCTTAAATAAAATAGTATTTGCCTCTTTATTTTATTTTAATTGAAAATATTCTTCATCCTAAAATTATATAAAAATAGTTTGAAGAAATTAGAACTACTAAATAGTTTTCTCAATTTTCAATAAGAATTGTATAACTAATTCTTAAGTATTATTAAAAAGTCCTGGAGCAAGAGTATAAATGTCTTTTGATGAATTAAAGAAACAAATATTTGTCGGATTCACACTTTTATTGTAACTAGTAGGAACCACGTGCGTTGCACGTGATATTTATTACCTTGATTAATTTTTTTAAATTATTGTTCTCAATTTTAAAATTGAAATAAAAAAATTAAAATAATTTTATTTTGTGCGTTGAATAAATTGAAAGTCAAACATACCCTTACATAGACAAATTTTCATCGAATTTTCCCTCAAAAATTGGGTTGACCGTTAGTTTTAATGGTCAACTTAACGGAGGGTATTCAAGTGGATGAAAACTAAAAACTTTGGTACTAAGTGTAATGATGTAAAAATCTGGGGTACTAAAACTGAAAAAGGGGTATAGTTTGGGTATGAAAAGTGAAATAATTCCTTATTTATTATCTACTGGCTACATGACGTTTGAATTTCAATTTCATCTTTCTATTCATTATTTACTATTTCATTGTCTCTCAAAAATACTGAATTTTATATATATATATATATATATATATATATATATATTAATTTGATACATTTACTTTATCAATCTAAATTAAGTGAATTAGTTGATGTTTTATTTTTATTTTCTTTTATAATAGGGAATGTATCCATTTTTCTCTAGGCACACCCTCGTGCAGGTGGACAATCAACATCTATATATCTTATTTTTTATTAATTTTTTGAAAGATAGTTATAATTAAAAATTATAAACATGTTATAACTTTTGAATTATTTTGAAAAAAATCATTAGTAATAATTGATTGTTTAAGTATTACATAATAATTATGATATGGTATATAATAGTTCCAATTTATTAAGATATTTTTTTGGAAATATCCTTCATGAATATATAATTTCACTGTAATATATGTGAGTATGTTGATTCTATTTTTCGATTTTCTTCTCTTGAAATTTGTTTATTTTCGTATTACTAAGTAATTATTTTGATGCAACTGTAGAGAAATATAGTTTTAACTTTAATTTTTCTATGACAAATTCTAAGAAAAATAGATTTTTAGATTGTGTAGGTTATAGTGAATTATATGCATTTTGCTATAAACCTTATCATACATTGTTTGGGTCTATTTACTTCTCTATTAGTAGCGAAATTCATGTTACAGTTTACATATTTGAAGACAGTTTAATAACTTATTATACTAAAGTTGAAAGCACAAATATTTCGACAATCTATCAATTATTTGTCAATAAAATAAATAAAATTTTTTTATGTTTTTTCAATTTATTTTAATTTTGACTCAATTTAATTCATTTATGTTAGTTCGTCATGATCAAACCAAACTATTATTTAAATATAAATAATCAATTAATAATTCTTTTATAATTCTTATTGCTTTAAAATCTAAACTCTTTTAAAAAAATCTAAGATTAAAAAATGCAAATTTTTGTAGTGCTCTTCCTTTTAGAAAACATCTAATCAATTTATTAAGAAAATATTAATTTAATGTATTCTTTGTATAAATTAATTAGGTCGGGACGGGTTGGAATTTTTAGCATGGCGAGGTGGGACGGGGGCGGGTTATGGGGCTGGCAAAAATTAAATGAGGCGGGTCTGGTACGAGTCCAGGTGGGGCGGGTTATGGGTCTGGCAAAAATTAAATGGGGCGGGTCTTGAATCCGAGGGGACCCGTACCAGACCAGCCCCATTGCCATCAGTATCAAAGATAGATCTCATTTTACTATCGTTCTTTGTTTATAAGTATTTTTATTTTACCAAAGGACCTACTAATTTAACACTACAAATTTTATATATTTGCATAATTAAATTAGAATGTTTTGAGCTTGTATAAGGAACTCCTTTTTTTTTTTTTTTTTTTTTTTTTGGTATGATGGAATTGATAACTCATAGATTGATGACTCAATAAACTTAATATATTGAGTTTCTCCCTTAGATATTGAAGAGAAGGCAATTGAAAGTATGAATTCATGGATATTTTGGGAAAGAAATTGTTCTCTCAAGCATATATATAAATACCGGATAAAATTTATTTTATTGCCCAAGTTTTGTTATTAAGGTCATTTTAGTATCCTGAGTACTACAAATGAATCAATTGATACCCCCATTTTACCATTAATATCACTTCGGTATCCCATTGATGTTTTGCATTTACTTTTTATTATTTATTAAGTAATAATTTTGCCCAAAGATTAAAAATGAAAAATCTACTTTAATTTTTATAAATATAAATGAATCTATTCTATTTTTGGTATAGTCATCCTAATTTTATTCTTCAAATTTGGTCATTGAAATTATTATATTTTTACTCTTTTTGGTACTCTTCAGTACATTTGTGTTTATATTATAAAAAAATGCATTACTGAATAATAACTTATACAATCGTCAAGTAAGGCCATTCAAGAATCTTCTTCTAATTAATTAATATAATAAAGATATAGGACATAAGTATTCTGCATCAAATATATTAAAATCTGATTGCAGAAGTTTTAATTTTAATTCAATAGCCTAAATTTCATATTATAATTCTTCAAAAATGAAAGTGAAAATTGAATTTTTTGGAGGTTGCAATACATTTTGAATTTACTTTTAATATAATTAATTATGAAATAATAAATTATTTTATAAATACTTATAGATAAAATTAGTGAAAAATAATCGAAAAATTTTATAATATAGTAATCAAATTATAAAATTTGGAAGTAAAATGGTTCAAAGAAAGAAGAAATAATTTTTTTGATTGAAATTTATGCAAATTTCTTTGGTGTATTAATTATTTTTTTTTAGTATCAAAGGTCAATTAAATGATCATTATAAAGATAATAAAAAGAGTATCAATTGGGAATCAAAGTGATAGTAATGGTAAAACTCAGTACCAAGAGTCATTTATACTTAGTTATCAAAATGAAAAACTCATATATCAAGATGCATTTTAATCTATAAATATTAGACCCCTCAGAATATTTTATGCTAAGTATTTTGTACTCCTAAAATGAATAATTCTAATTATGTTTGAAGGTGATTATTCAGTATGTTCAAATAATATCATTATGAGTTATACAAAAGAAAAATGATAAATAGTTCATTCATATGATGTCATTAATCATCACAAAAATTTAGTTGACTTTGTCATGGCTAATTACTATACTCAAAAGTAATTTTTTATGGTAATAATCAATTATACAACGACTATAACGTTTTTCAATAGGTGAGGCAAAAATTAGCCATAGTTAGAAACCATCACAAGTGTTTTTGCCATGACTAAGAATTATGGTAAATACTTTGAGCATAGCTAAGGTCATATTTTTAAGAATACAAGTTTTCTTAGTATATATATGTAGACACAAATAAATATTTAATATTAATGATGATATACACCATATTTTCAAAAAATTTATATTTTCTATTAGCTATTTTTTTTCATAATTAAAATTTTCAACTAAACCGAAAATAAAATTATTGAGAGGACATTCCTAAATTAGTTTATCATATTTAATTGAAATAAACATACATTAACTAAATATTACACATATTGTCATTAATAATCTATTTGTGCTATTCGATATATCTTTTTGCAAAGGCTTTAGATAAAAAATTATTAGTTACTTATTTGAATCTTATAAGGCCTTGGATAAATTTATGTTGACAACATAAATATTGCTAAACAAAATAAAATAAGAAGAGTAATAAGTATGATTGGTCAAATGTGGTTCATTTAAAGTTTAGGTAAATTATATTTATCATTCGAACTATGCTTGTTTTTATACTTTGCCATCGAAAGTTTTTTTTTTTTTTTTCCTTGTCAACTTACCATCTCAATTTTGAAAATTTTGCACTTTACCATATATGATCATTTTTTTTGTTGATTTTTTTGTCAGTAAAATATCACATGTGCATATGTGAAAATATCACATCACAAACCTTTAAATATCCCATGTGCACTACATGTAATATTTTTTTGATAAAAAACTTGATTGAAAAATAATTATAAATGACAAAGTGCTAAATTCATAAAATTGGGAAGGGAAGTTGATACAAAAAAAAAAAAAATTAATGTCAAAGTGTAAAAATGATCATAGTTCTAGTGGCAAAATCTAAATTAACTCTAGATTTTCATATTTGCCAAGTTCGTAATTCTTATATATATTTGTGAATAACTTATCGAAGGACATAATTAATAATTATATTTACAATATCTATTGCAATCTTGTTAATAAATATATTAATTAAACTATAACATGTAATATAAAAAATTACAAGATCTTTTGATCATTCACACTTTTTAATTACAATAGTATAGTCAATATTTATCTATGGTTGCATACCCACTTTTTTCTTATTTATATTTTCCTTTTTTCCAGAAATATATGTGTAGAGATGGTTTAGAAGTAACATTTACTCAATTTTATATTTTTTTCATAAGGAGCTATTCCTATCTTACATTGTTGAAAAGATCAAATCTTGTACACTAATATTTTGTTCTATTATATTAGAGATAATTAAAAAATCATATAACATACACAATAATTACATCTCAAATACTCAAATTACATTTTAATCTATCTTACTAAAAAAAGTGTTCAATTTACATGATAAATGATTTAATACATTCTCATTTTTCCTTTTGCCTTTGTTACTCTTGAAAATATTTGTCTTACAAGACAATTCATGTACTTGATTTTCATTTGTCATCTAACCAATTGTAATATGTCAAGTGATCTAACTAATTCTTATTAATATACCAAGAAATTTCTCAACATTAAAGACTTTCTATTTTGATGATTTTTTTGAGTCATTTCATGTTAAATCATAGGAGCATTTTTTTTTTTTATCTAGTAAGTATATTATATTATGAACATAAATATTGCATAAATAAATACAATGTGAAAGCAATAAATAGGAATAAATATGAATAATGTGAAAAGTAGTTAACAGAAATTAATAAGTATATCATTTTACAATTTTATCCTTATAAAAATAGTATTACAAGGCTAATTTAGTCCAACCAAAAAAGGAAAGAAACTATTCATACTTTTATATAGATGTAGATAGAAATAGATATAGATGTAAATAATATAGCATAGTATAATATAATTAAAGAATATACTTATTATGCTTTCTTATTTATTGAAGTTATAGCTTCACATTTTTCATATGCAGTTGATCATTTAGAATTTTACTTTCAACAATTTGAACCAATACTAATTCTATTCACACTTTTATATTTTATATTATCCTTTATAATAAGGATACATTAAAAAAAAAAAAGACATAACATTAAAGAAATGAAAAAGACAAATTAAGAACTCACCTAAGACTAACCCAAGAATCCGAAGAATGTCTGCATCCAAATATACATAACATGGTAATTGTTAGAATTTAGAGTAGAAGAAAGAATTATGTAATATCTGAATTTAAAATAGGGTAAATTGTGTAAAACTCCCTGTGTTTTTAAAATTAAGCTAAAAATCCCCTGTTAAGAAAATAGGCAAAAAACCCTTATATTTTCATAAACCTTGCTTACTTGCCCCTTTCCCTTAAAATCACTTAGCAGTGTTAGTATTTTTATTTAATGACTGTTATGCCATTTTTATTATATTTTCTTTCTTATTTTGATGACCACTGAATCTTTTTTTATGAAATAAAAGCTGTTAGATCTTATCAATTCATTTCAATCGTTAGATTTATAAAAGATTGAGGGTTTAGATTCAATCAATTTTAAATATATATTATAAATATATTTATAAATTATAAATTATAAATTTTTATTTAATAAAATAAATTTAATAAAACTAAAATCTAGCAACCCCCAACCCAGCCCCACCCTCCGCCACCAACTTCCCCCGCCACCCACCCAACAAACCTCCTCCCCTGCCATACCGCCAGTCACCTTGGGGGGGGGGGGGGGGCGCCGACGTCTCCGTCGCCCAAAAATCGCTGAGCGACGGCCGTTGCCTACCCCTGGGCAACCGCAGTTGTCGTTGCCCGTGGGTAGATTTGGGCGACGACGGTCGCCAGCGCCCAAATTTTTGCCGCCATCGCCAATTTTTTTTTTTCTTAAATTTATAATTTTAGTTTTTGTAGAGAGTTTAATTTTAGTTTTAAGTTAACAAATTAGAAAACTAATTTATATTTTTCAAATTTAAAAATAATTGAAAAAAATATAAAAATTTTAATTTATTTAAAATATGTAAATTAAAAATAATTACTTTAGTTAATAATATATCATTATTATAGATAATTAACATTGTATATAAATTTTTGTATTGTGATATTTAATTTAACTTTTTCAAATTATAAATATTAAAATTTTTATATATTTTTGTATTTTAATTTAAATGAATATATTTAAGGATTAAATTATTTATTTTTTCATAATGATAGAAATAATAAAAACACAAAATAATCTTAAAATAAAAGAATAAAATGTGTGTGATTGTACAAGTAAACAAGGGTATATTAGTCATTTTTTAAAAAAGGGATAAAAAATCTGTCAGAAATCAATTCACTTCTCATTAAGGGCGAGCGAAATACACCTTTCATTAAAACTAACGGAAGGGGGGTTTTACACACAATTTTTGAAATCACAGGAGCTTTTTTAACTTATTTTTTAAAACACAAAAGAGATTTTAGCTAATTTGAGTAAATACAAAGGTAAAATGCAATTTACCCTTTAAAATATCTCCAACTAATTCCATCTTCTTATGGTTTTTTTCTCGAACATGAAACAAAACAAAAGCACTTTTCTAAGCTCAAATCTAGAATCAAATTGGTGCATATATGAAGACTTATATATATATATATATATATATATTATATATACTTTATTATAATTGAATAGCACCTAATTGGTGTCTTAATTTTTTTTTGGTTTGTCAATTTTTTTTTATTTTTTAAATTATTTTCAGTTTTTTTTTTCTTTTGTCAACTTCCAACTCTCTCTCTCTTCCTCCACTACTTTCTCAATAACTTCCCACAACCTTTATTAATTTTCCCCTATTTTTTCATCATTTTATTATTTTTAATTTATTTAACTAATATACATTATTTTAAAAATAATAATTATATTATTTAAATTTTAAATTAATTACACATACATAGAATGAGTATATATTAAGTGAGAACACCTTTTAGTGTTTGATTTAATTTTTGTATGTCATTTATTTTAAAATTTTAAAATTAACTAATTAATTATTTCTTAACTTCTCCATTTATCATGGCTTTTGTAACTATTTTTTGGTGGTTATTTTCTTTCATGCAATTTTTTTAGTTTTCCTACATTATTTATTATCTTTATTTGTTATTTTTTATAAATCAAAATATTTATATTAATATATATCTTAATATATATTTTTAGGTACTTTTTTAAATTACAAAAAAAACTAATCATACAATTTATATAAATATTTTGTTTTGATTCACTTCTAAAAGTTATATATAAAACACAGTTAAAGAATCCTTACAAGTAGCTGCAATGGCGAACCAAAGTGGCATGGCACCTGTGTGTTCATAGAAAGCACATTTTATTTGTATTTTAGCATATAATTAAAAATTGGAGTAAAAATATTATCATAAACGAACTTCACATCAGTAAAACAACAGCTGAAATAGGTCAGAAATTGATTTCATAAATGTAAAAGTTGTTTATCTTTCTATGCATAAAAAAACAGACAACTGATGCAACAACTATCGTCTTACCGCAATGTGTATGCCCTGTGAAAGGAAAATTGATGCACGGCCCTGCAAGACAAATTAAGAACTCACCTAAGACTGACGGAAGAATATAAAGAATGTCTGCATCCAAATATACATAACACGGTAATTATTAGAATTTAGAGTAGAAGAAAGAATTATGTAATATCTGAATTTAAAATAGGGTAAATTGTATAAAACGCCCCGTGTTTTTTAAGTTAAGCTAAAAACTCCATGTGTTCAAAAAATAGGCAAAAAACCCCTTGTATTTTCATAAACCTTGCTTACTTGCCCCTCTCCGTTAAAATCACTTAACAGTGTTAGTATTTTTATTTAATGATTGTTATGCCCTTTCTATTATATTTTCTTTCTTATTTTGATGACCGTTGGATCTTTTTTTATGAAATAAAAACCATTAGATCTTGTCAATTCATCTCAATCGTTAGATTTATAAAATATTAAGGGTTTAGATTCAATCAAATTTTAAATATATATAATAAATATTTTATAATTATAAATTATAAATTTTTTTTGAAAAAATAATTTAATAAAACTAAAATCTAGCAACCCCCAACCCAGCCCCATCCCCTCCCCACCCTCCGCCACCCACCCAAACAAACCTCCTCCCCGCCATACCGCCGGTCACCTTGGGGGGGAGGGGGCGACGCTGACGCGACGGCCATTGCCTACCCCTGGGCAACTGCGGTGGCCGTTGCCCGTGGGTAGATTTGGGCGACGGCGGTTGCCAGCGCCCAAATTTTTGCCGCCGTCGTCAATTTTTTTCTTAAAATTTTAATTTTAATTTCTTTAGAGAGTTTAATTTTAGTTTTAAGTTAACAAATTAGAAAACTAATTTAAAAAAATTGAAAAAATAGAAAATTAATTTTAAATACTTAAAATGGTAATTTAAATCTATATACTATTTATAGTAAATAATTTAATTTATTTAAATGTATGTAAATTATTAAATAATAATTACTTTAGTTAATAATATATCATTATTATAGATAATTAACATTGTATATAAACTTTTGTATTATGATATTTAATTTAACTTTTCAATTCAAATTATGAATATTAAAATTTTTATATATTTTTGTATTTTAATTTAAATAAATATATTTAAAGATTAAATTATTTATTTTTTCAGAATGATAGAAATAATAAAAACACAAAAATAATTTTAAAATAAAAGAATAAATGTGTGTGATTGTACAAGTCAACAAGGGTATATTAGTCATTTTTCCAAAAAGGGATAAATAATCTGTCAAAAATCAATCCACTTCGCATTAAGGGCGAGCGAAATACACCTTCCATTAGAAATTAACGGAAGGGAAGTTTACACAAAATTTTTTGAAATTACAGGGATTTTTTTAGCTTATTTTTAAAACACAGAAGAATTGTTAGCTAATTTTAAAAAAATACAGGGATAAAATACAATTTACCCTTTAAAATATTTCCAACTAATTCCATCTTCTTATTGTTTTTTTCTCGAACATGACACAAAACAAAAGCACTTTTCAAAGGTCAAATCTAGAATCAAATTGGTGCATATATGAAGACTTATATAAATATAATATATATATATATATATATATATATATATATATATGTGAGAAACCTTTGAGTGTTTGATTTAATTTTTGTATGTCATTTTTTAAAATTTTAACATTAACTAATTAATTATTTCTTAACTTCTCCATTTATCATGGCTTTTGTAACTATTTTTTGGTGGTTATTTTCTTTCATGCAATTTTTTTTAATTTTCCTACATTATTTATATCTTTATTTGTTATTTTTTATAAATCAAAATATTTATATTTTATTTATTATCTTAATATATATTTTTAGGTACTTTTTTAAATTACAAAAAAAACTAATCATACAATTTATATAAATATTTTATTTTGATTCACTTCTAAAAGTTATATATAAAACACAGTTAAAGAATCCTTACAAGTAGCTGCATCGGCGAACCAAACTGACTTAGAAAGCACATTTTATAGAAAGCACATTTTATTTGTATTTTAGCATATAATTAAAAATTGGAGTAAAAATATTATCATAAACGAACTTCACATCAGTAAAACAACAGCTGAAATAGGTCAAAAATTGATTTCACAAATGTAAAAGTTGTTTATCTTTCTATGCATAAAAAAACAGACAACTGATGCAACAACTATCGTCTTACCGCAATGTATACGGAAAGGAAGAAAGATGCACGGCCCTGCAAAACATGTAGCTTTGGTCCCTGCAAGATAACATGCGCATTTTCCACCACAGAGCGCACTCAACCATGAAAGTTCAAAGCCATATAGCAGAGAGCTATGGATTTCTGAAAGAGAGAGACACTTTTCGTCCTTAAACTGGCAATGAAGTAATCACTATGCGTTCTATTCTACACATATCATTACATATGATCCATTCAAGTGACCGAACTTTATGTATGTTCGCCTTATTGGAGGTAGAGTCGATGAAACTATTGTTTCTGTTGGCACAATGATCAATTTCCAGCAAACCAGAACTATTCACTGTGTAAGGGCAGCTCATAAAAGTAATAGACCATGTTATGTCGTAAGCTGTTTCAAAGGGATAACGGGGTAAGAAATAGTATGAACCAAGAGAGTACTGAGGGAAAGAGCAACTGTCGTTTGTTATGGCAGCATCAACGAGGCGAATGGTGTAGTTGGAATAATTGATTGCTTTCACAAGGTATCTGTGAGAGTTAAGATATACAGAGGGGGTATTGTTCTCACATTCTAGTTCATAAATGGGATTGCCGCAGTGTTTTGGATCATCTTTCAGTCTGAAAGGGTTGCTAATATTGCGAATACTGCCACAGGAAGAAGGCGGGCATTGGTGATTAAGCTCTCCATAGGATGTATGAAGGAAATAAGCCATAATCAAGCAAGTAAAAAACATGATTTTGCAGGGGGGGTTCAGAGCCTCAGGGTGAATAATTGATGGGTTGCAGAATATGAATTGTGAAGAGAAGATAAGAGGGAAGACTGGACTTGTGGATTATGAAGAGAAGACGCAAAAGGAAGACTAGTCTTGGTAGTCCACTCGTCCCAATAATCACGCAAAATAGTCAAGTTCGTGAGTGAATCATTCAAAGAGACAATGGAAGCAGGGCCTAGGAGTGATGAAAATTCAGTTAAGTCCCATCATCTGGTCCGGGCTTGGTTAAAGTCTTTCTTGGTTGCTTCCTTCTAATAAATGCAGTCAATTTCCACAAGGGAAAACTCTCATCCACCAGTTTGATACAATTGCAAGTAGAAGTAGCCTTATTGATAAAGAGAAGTTTTGCAAAATTTGTAATGTCTGTATTACTTACATTTGCATTTTTCATTTTGTTCTTCCCACTGCTTGGAGAGAGAACAGATGATTGTATGCCGACGAGATGCAGGAAAGGTGGCCCGTTAATTCAGTCTCCTTTCAGGCATAAATATCAACACCCAGAATATTGTGGCTATCCAGGTTTTGATGTGTATTGTGATGAGAAAAATGACACTGTGCTTGTACTGCCCAACTCTGTAAAGGTTATAGTGAAGAAAATCAAGTATGTGTCTCAATTAGTTCACCTTTACGATCCTGGAAAATGTCTCTCCCAGAAGCTACCATATCTAAACTTGTCTGTCTCCCCATTCCATTTTGTGGACATGAGAAACATAGATGACTACAACCTATTCAACTGTTCTGTTCGACACAGTGATCCATATAACTCAATTTCTTGCCTTGGTGATTCCAGCAACTTTATCTACGCAATTCCTTCTGACTATGACTTTGATACGTTCGATTTGACTTCTTGCACCAGCGTTCACAAAATTTCATCCGTTCCATGGTATATATTTCATAAAACCGATCTGCACTTGGCCTGGTCTGAACCAGCATGTGGCCTCTGCGAACGTCGAGGACAAAGATGCAACTTAAAAAATTACACTAGAGGACATCAAATCCAGTGCATCGAAAAAGTCAAGACCAATCCAGGTATGTCATTCATCCCAAAGCCAAGTTGGATGCTATCTTTCTTTCCAGGGAACATAGTTCTGAAGCAAACTTTATGTTGTGCTTCTGTTGGTCACAGGAGGATCAAACAAGCCACTAATTCCAGGTGACGATTTCCTTTACCACTCAAAGCTTTAAATTTTCCTTATTTTTTATATTTTTCTTATAAGGGATGTGCTAAAAATCTTTGATTCATCATTCTGTTCTACAGGCGCAACGTTAGGTTCTGTTCTTCTTGTGACGATATTCGCAGCTCTGTTCCTGCTTTACAGATCAATTAGAGTGGACAAAGAGAATGAACTGAAAATCGAGAAGTTTTTGGAAGATTACAGAGCCCTTAAGCCCACTAGATTCTCTTATTCTGATGTAAAAAGGATCACTAATCAATTTAACTGAGCTAACTGTGAACTTTAAATTTACAACTAAACTAATTTAGCTACGTTACCTATCAACTTAAAAGCTTCAATGAAAATAATTTAACTAAACTAATTAAGAATATTAAAGTTACAACTAAATTTATTTAGTCAAGCTACCTATCAATTTAAAAGTTTCAACTAAACAAATTTAACTTAGTTAACTATGAATTTAAAAGCTTTAATTAAAGTAATTTAACTAAGCTAATTATAAACTTTAATATTTCAACTAAACTAATTTAACCAAATTAACTATCAATTTAAAAGTTTCAATGAAACTAATCTAACTAAACTGACTATGAACTTTAAAGTTTCAACTAAACTAATTTAACCAAGTTAACTTTTAAATTAAAAGTTTCAATGAAACTAATCTAACTAAGCTAACTATGAACTTTAAAGTTTCAACTAAACTAACTTAAGTAATCTAATTATCAACTTAAATGTTACAAATAAACTAATATAACTAAGTTACTTTTTTTTTTTTTTTTTTTAACTTACTATATTCATATGGATATGGTACGTGGAGGATCTAGGGGAGGTATGGGTCATAGGGTTGCACTATCATATACTCCACCACCTATTCCACCTTCTTCTATAGACCAAGAGACACTCTCCTCATCCCCTATTCTACCCCCTTCTCATATTGAGATGGGAAATACACATGTAGCTCCATCACCATCACCATCACCATCACAGGCAGTATCCTCATCAGCACCGCCACCACCCCCACCACTACCACTATTTGCATCCACACCTGAAGCTGTATCGAATAATGTACCTTCGATAACTACACCATCAAATTTCGTTACCCCAAAGTTTATCTGGTAAGATAATTTAAATTTTGGATTGTTTACGAAAATTTATTAATTATTGTATTATATTTGTAATTAATAATTAATTATTTGTTACTTTATATGGATTTGGACATAATGAAGGTGATTAAGCCCATTATTACATGCTACTAATTAGGGGTATGGCCTTTCTTTAAAGAGACTAAGGACTTTTGATTTTGAAAATTTAGTGTAAGATTTCAATTTTTAATTTTTTAGTTTATTTTTTTTATTAATTAAAATTTTGGTTATGTTATCATGTTGATGTATCAAAGCTTTTAGACACACTACACATGGAATCCAATTGATGAATCTCAAATTTGCCGTAATTTTATTTTTAAGGTCGAAAAATTGATTAGGGAGGTGATGGGGCGATGTAGAAAAAAAAAAAAAAAAAGCCGATTGGATGTCCGATCATGTTCGGGCGGGCCTGCAGAGAGTATGGGCTTGCGAGAAATTTCAGACCATCTCACAAATTAATAAGACGAATCGCCAAAAAAACATTGCATCTGCATCTACCATCTATCGAGGTGGTTCTGCTTCTATTTAAATAACAAAAGAAAGTTGGTAAGATATAAGTATTTATTTTTGTTTTTTAAATTATATTACATTTTCTTACTTTAATTTAATATTTAATTTGAACTTTATTTTGAGGAATTGTTTGGTCCTCTATCTTTACTTATTGAACAATTGGAGAATATTGAAAAATAAAAGAAGGCAATTGAACTGGCCCGAGAGCTGAGGATGCAATGGTAAGTTTATATTATTTGAAATGAAATCAAAATAAATAGTTTAAATTATCTTGAAGTTATTTGCTAAGATACATGAAGAATGAAGATTGGAGATCTACACACATGTCGCAACTACAAACTGCTTTAGATAGATCTTCATAAATAGATTTTCATAAAGGAATTTAACAGATTTACATGGAAAATAGATAGTGTTAGATAGAACCTCAGCTTGTGAAGTAAATACTCCTTGTTTACTTCCTTTATAAATGTATATGAACTATTTTTTAATAATCAATAAATTTCAACTTTAATGGTGTTTGCTTTTAAAAAAAAATAAAACCCATATTGTGACAATTTCTACTGATAAGAACATGAAATAATACACTTATTAACTGCTATTAATTCCTTTTTCAAAATATACTCATTAATTTCTATTAATTATTTTGCACCTTATATGTATTATTCATATATTTACTAGAAAAATACCCTTATATTATCATAGAAAATGACTTAAAAAAACTCATGATAACGGAAAGGAATTAGTTCTGTGATGAATCTCCTAATATAGATAGATATAAACTAAATGGAATTTGGACACTTGTAATGGCATTTAAAAAATGAAGGATCCCTCCCATTTGTCCTCTTCATTTTAATCATTTTAATTTTAAATTATTTATTAAATAGTCATTTTGTTTTATAGATTAAATGATTTATAATTTTTATTTATTTATTGTTAAAGCACGTGTTTGCTTTATGGTAGCCTTTTTTTAATTTTATTTTACCACTTAACGAAATAATATTATTTTTTATTTTTTATCTTGGTAATAGTTTCCGTAACTTATCTTTATTTTGAAGCACATAAACTTGCCTACTTTTATCCAAAAGATTCACTTGTGCCTCCTTTATTTAAAGAATTGGGCTTGATATATTCTTATTAATTAAGGTTTATCTTTTGTTTACTTTATTTAACTTAAGCTGAGTATTAATGTCATTGGCTGGTCAATAATTATGATAAAAATATAATTGAAATTATGAAATTATCTATCTCCTCTAAATTCATCATACAAAGTAAAAGAGCTCTTATTATTTTAGGTAATTAATTAGTAAAAATAATTTAAATTTATTTTTATTTTTAAATACAATTTTGTATTTTTTTTAAAACTTACTGATTACCTTAACTTTGACTTTTAGATCTGATGTGTGCAAAAAATGCACAGGTCCAATAGATATGAATTATTGTTCAAACTTGGGCCGAAGCATATGTGGATCTTGAAGGGGGAACCGGCAAAAAATGCATTAATACTCCGACGACCAAGTTAGTATAGATTCGAATTGAAATAAAGCTGAAAAGTAAATAAGTTTGATTGAAAATTAAGATATGGTGAATAAAATTGATGAAAAGAGCAAGAACTAGTGATAATATGCTGGTGGAATGCTAAAAAAATGTTTATAAAATGCTTGAAGAGTGAGAGGGGCGTACCCGTCATAGAGGGACCAAACCTGTATTTATAGATGAAGTGCCCCCGTCTGCAGGAGGTGTGTCCCACTCCCAATAATCATGCAGAAGTTGCTTGGGATGGTTGAGATAAGAGATAAATCATCCTTGTCTATAGCTAGGAGTGCTTTAGTAGGAGGCCTCTTTGTCTTAAGAGACCTCTCGTCTGCAAGGAGTTCTAGCCGCTAGGGAATCCCTTCTTGCTCACATGGGACTCCACGGGCTGATATGGTTTGAGGTAATTGTTGACACGTAGGCCAACTGGAGACCATGGTGGAGAGTGGGCTACACATGTGTGGGCCTTTTGAACTGAATGTTTTGCCAGGTTTTAACCATGGTCTGAATCAGAGATGTCATGGGCCTCCTCCCTTCTTCCTTGACTACTTGGGTTGTCTGGGTCTGCCTAGTTAGGTTGGGTTTCCTGGCCTCTTGAGAATATTATGGGCGTGGGATGTCCTGGGCCTCCCGAGGGTATCTTAGGCCTTCTGTTTCTTTCTTCTTTTTGCACTGCTTGAGCCTCTTTGAGCCAGCTTAGTTTTATGCACATCAAGATTATTTAGTGTCATATTTCAACTTTTAAATTATTTTAATTATTTTCCCTTATTTCACTAAAAATACAATTCTGCCATTCCTTGCCACCAATAAATAATTACTTTGAAATTATTTTACATCAATAAATTTAAAAGTAAAACACATCAGGATATTGTAGTAAAAAAAATAATAACTTTTCAAAAAAATAATATAAAAAACATAAAAAAAATTAAAAATACAGTAAATAGACATAAAAAAACCTATAAGTAAAATGAAACAATTTCTTTAAATTGGAATTTCTCATAGGAAAAAAAAAAAATACAGCACTTTGCTAAAACATAATATATTTTACTTTTGTATTAATTTGTTTCAGTACAAAATCATTAAACATAATAATTAGTAAATAGGAAAGAAAAAAATCAATCTTAAGGAATATTTTTTATTTAATAGTATCAATTAAATTTAAAAGGGAGTTACAAGAAGCAAATTAAATGATTTCCTCATCACCAAAATTGTTTTATCAATTTTTTAATATAAATCATGTTATACTAATGATTCAACGATAGAATTATAAATAAATTATGAATTTAATATTTTTTTTATAACTAATAAGTGATATATTTCCTTTTAAAAATATGGTTCTGCACGTGCAATGTACTTGATACTTCCTAACTTTATTAAAGATACAATTCTCCCGCGCCTTGACATCGAGTACTAACTAGTATATGAAAAAAGAAGGAAAAGAAGCATTTCAGTCTGATTCTAATATGAGTGGCAACGCATTTTGATACTGTCTTCCGCGTATTGCTGCAGCAGAACTGCTCACATTTGTAGCTGGAAAGGGGTTTGGAGGCATATCCAGATTATGTCCATCTCCTTCCAACATTTGAACCGCTACTTTCATGGACGGGCGATCTGTTGGGTGCCATTGGATGCACCAAAGTCCAACAATACTAAGTTTTCTTGCTATGCTTCTCTCTTCTTCCTGCTCAATGATTTGCCAAAGATCTTCTCCTACATTCAAATGATTATAAATCCACTGTGGAAAGTTCACTTGGCTCCTATTTGCTTCATGATCGACGTTTTTCCTCCCTCCGACCATTTCAAGCAACAACATTCCAAAACTATACACATCCGACTTATACGACACCCTACCAAAAGTACTCGACAATACTTCAGGTGCAATGTAGCCCATCGTTCCTCTGGCGGCCGTCATTGTTACAGCACTTTGTTCCTTGGAGCACAGCTTGGCTAGGCCAAAATCACAGATCTTGGGAATGAAGTTGTGGTCCAATAATATATTGTGGGGCTTGATGTCGAAATGGAGGATTTGTTGATCACATCCTTGGTGAAGATATTCGATGCCTTTGGCTATGCCTAGTGCAATATCTTGGAGCTTTGGCCAACCAAGGGAATTTCTGTTGAGACCTGCTTGGAAAATGAACTTTTCCAGTGAATCATTTGGCAGGAATTCGTATACGAGAACTCTTCTGAATCCTTCAGCACAGAAGCCCACCAAACGGACTACGTTGATGTGGTGTATTCTACCAATTGTACCTACTTCATTGACAAACTCCTCTCCGTTTCCCTTGGAGTTGTTGAGTACCTTCACTGCAACATTTATTTCGTTCGACAACTTTCCTTTGTACACAATTCCATAACCTCCTTCACCCAGTTTTTCACTAAATTGATTAGTGATCCTTCTTACATCAGAATAAGAGAATCTAGTGGGCTTAAGGGCTCTGTAATCTTGCAAAAACTTCTCGATTTTCAGTTCATTCTCTTTGTCCACTCTAATTGATCTGTAAAGCAGCAAGAGAGCTGCGAGTATTGTCACAACAAGAACAGAACCTAACGTTGCGCCTGTGTAATAGAATGATAAATCAAAGATTTTTAGCACATCCCTTATAAGGAAAATATAAAAAATAAGGAAAATTTAAAGCTTAGAGTGGTAAACGAAATCGTCACCTGGAATTAGTGGCTGGTTTGATCCTCCTGTGACCAACAGAAGCACAACATAAAGTTTGCTTCAGAACTATGTTCCCTGGAAAGAAAGATAGCATCCAACTTGGCTTTGGGATGAATGACATACCTGGATTGGTCTTGACTTTGTCGATGCACTGGATTTGATGTCCTCTAGTGTAATTTTTTAAGTTGCATCTTTGTCCTCGACGTTCGCAGAGGCCACATGCTGGTTCAGACCAGGCCAAGTGCAGATCGGTTTCATGAAATATATACCGTGGAACGGATGAAATTTTGTGAACGCTGGTGCAAGAAGTCAAATCGAACGTATCAAAGTCATAGTCAGAAGGAATTGCGTAGATAAAGTTGCTGGAATCACCAAGGCAAGAAATTGAGTTATATGGATCACTTTGTCGAACAGAACAGTTGAATAGGTTGTAGTCATCTATGTCACTCATGTCCACAAAATGGAATGGGTAGACGGACAAGTTTAGAAATGGTAGCTTCTGGAAGAAACATATTCCAGGATTGTAAAGGTGAACTAATTGAGACACATACTTGATTTTTATCACTATAACCTTTACAGAGTTGGGCAGTACAAGCACAGTGTCATTTTTATCATCACAATACACATCAAAACCTGGATAGCCACAATAGTCTGGGTGTTGATATTTATGCCTGAAAGGAGACTGAATTAATGGGCCACCTTTCCTGCATCTCGTCGGCATACAATCATCTGTTCTTACTCCAAGCAGTGGGAAGAACAAAATGAAAAACGCAAAGATAAGTAATACAGACATTTCAAATTTTACAAAACTTCAATGTATCTCTTTAGGGTGACGAATCAATAAGGCTACTTCTACTTGCGATTATATCAAACTGGTGGATGAGAGTTTTCCTCTGTGGAAATTGTCCTTAGATTGACTGCATTTATTAAGAAGGAAGCAACCAAGGAAGACTTTAACCCAGCCCGGACCAGATGATGGGACTTAACTGAATTTTCTTCACTCCTAGGCCCTGCTTCCATTGTCTCTTTGAATGTTTCACTTTCACGAACTTGACTATTCTGCGTGATTATTGGGACGAGTGGACGACCAAGACTAGTCCTCCTTTTGCGTCTTCTCTTCATAATCCACAAGTCCAGTCTTCCCTCTTATCTTCTCTTCACAATTCATATTCTGCAACCCATCAATTATTCACCCTAAGGCTCTGAAACCCCCCTGCAAAATCATGTTTTTTACTTGCTTGATTATGGCCTATTTCCTTCATACATCCTATGGAGAGCTTAATCACCAATGCCCGCCTTCTTCCTGTGGCAGTATTCGCAATATTAGCAATCCTTTCAGACTGAAAGATGATCCAAAACACTGCGGCAATCCCATTTATGAACTAGAATGTGAAAACAATACCCCCTCTCTATATCTTAACTCTCACAGATACCTTGTGAAAGCAATCAATTATTCCAACTACACCATTCGCCTCGTTGATGCTAGCATAACAAACGACAGTTGCTCTTTCCCTCAGTACTCTCTTGGTTCATACGATTTCCGATATGATTATCCTTATGAAACAACAACCCCCAGGAACACAACTCATCCCTTTGTAAGATCTTACGACATAACATGGTCTATTACTGTTTGAGCTGCCCGTATCCTGTGAATGGTTCTGGTTTGCTGGAAATTGATCATTGTGCCAACAGAAACAACAGTTTCTTCGACTCTACCTCCAATAGAAGACGAACATACATAAAGTTCGGTCACTTGAATGGATCATATGTAATGGATATGTGTAGAATAGAACGCATAGTGATGAGTTCATTGCCAGTTAGGACGAAAAGAGTCTCTCTTTTTCAGAAATCCATAGCTCTCTGCTATATGGCTTTGAACTTTCATGGTTCAGTGCGCTCTGTGGTGGCAACTGCAGCTGTTATCTAAAAGGGACCAGAGCTATATGTAATGGTTTCTGCATCTATTTTCCTTTCACGTCATATAGTCATTGCGGTAAGATAAACAAGCTTTACATCTATGAAATCAATTTCAGCTGTTGCGGACACAGTTTTTCTCCTCCAATTTTAATTATACGCTAAAATAGAAACAAAATGTGCTTTCTATGAACAAACAGGTGGCATGCCAGTTTGGTTCGTCCGTGCAGCTAATTGTAAGTATTCTTTAACTATCTTTCTTATATATATATATATATAAAGTCTTCATATACGCACCAATTTGATTCTAGATTTCAGCTTATAAAAGTGCTTTTGCTTTTGTTTGATGGAATTAGTTGGAAACATTTTGGAATGTCGATAAGAAGTGTATTTTTTTTATTTTTTATTTTTGGAGGGAGATATGAAGTGTAGTTTGAGTTTGGTTTTAGTTCTTCTAAATTTAGATTTTGCATAATTCTTTCTTCTTTTTGTATGTTTGGCCGCATGCAGACATTTGTTGGATTCTTGCGATGGTCTTTGGTGAGTTCTTAATTTGTCCTTTTCATGATTTCTTTAATGTTATGTCTTTTTATGTATCAATAAAATCTATAAAGAATAATGCAATATATAAAGTTTATAAAAGTGTGAATAGCATTAGTTTACTTTTATTTATTTATTTATTTATTTTGAAAATGTGAGGTTAGTTTATATATTTTATTCTTATTATAAATATATTTAAAAAATATACATAATTATTTATTATATGCGCATAAGAACGGTGTGCTATAACGACTAGTATGAAAAATGTGAAGTTATAACTTCAATAAATAAGAAAACACAATAACTATTATTTAACTAAAGTATATTATATTACGTTATTTATTTATCTATCTATATCTATATAAAAGTATGAATAGTTTCTTTCTTTTTTGGTTGGACTAAGTTAGCCTTGTAATACTATTTTTATAAGGATAAATCTATATCTATCTATATCTATATAAAAGTATGAATAGTTTCTTTCTTTTTTTGGTTGGACTAAGTTAGCCTTGTAATACTATTTTTATAAGGATAAAATTGTAAAATGATATACTTATTAATTTCTGTTAACTACTTTTCACATTATTTATATTTATTCCTATTTATTGCTTTCACATTATATTTATATATTCAATATTTATGTTCATAGTTCATAATATAATATACTTACTAGATAAAAAAAAATGCTCCTATGATTTAACATGAAATCACCCAAAAAAATCATCAAAATGGAAAGTCTTTAATGTTGAGAAATTTCTTGACATATTAATGAGAATTAGTTAGATCACTTGACATATTACAATTGGTTAGATGGCAAATGAAAATCAACTACATGAATTGTCTTGTAAGACAAATATTTTCAAGAGTGACAAAGGCAAAAGGAAAAATGAGAATGTATTAAATCATTTATCATGTAAATTGAACACTTTTTTTAGTAAGATAGATTAAAATGTAATTTGAGTATTTGAGATGTAGTTATTGTGATGTTATATGATTTTTTAATTATCTCTAATATAATAGAACAAAATATTAGTGTACAAGATTTGATTTTTTCAACAATGTAAGATAGGAATAGCTCCTTATGAAAAAAATATAAAATTGAGTAAATGTTACTTCTAAACCATCTCTACACATATATTTATGGAAAAAAGGAAAATATAAATAAGAAAAAAGTGGGTATGCAACCATAGATAAATATTGACTATACTATTGTAATTAAAAAGTGTGAATGATCAAAAGATCTTGTAATTTTTTTATATTACATGTTATAGTTTAATTAATATATTTATTAGCAAGATTGCAATAGATATTGTAAATATAATTATTAATTATGTCCTTAGATAAGTTATTCACAAATATATATAAGAATTACGAACTTGGCAAATATAAAAATTTAGAGTTAATTTAGATTTTGCCACTAGAACTATGATCATTTTTACATTTTGACATTTTTTTTTTTTTATCAACTTCCCTTCTCAATTTTATGAATTTAGCACTTTGTCATTTATAATTATTTTTCAATCAAGTTTTATATCGAAAAATATTACATGTAGTGCACATGGGATATTTAAAGGTTATGTGATGTGATATTTTCACATATGCACATGTGATATTTTACTGACAAAAAAATCAACAAAAAAAATGATCATATATGGTAAAGTGCAAAATTTTCAAAATTGAGATAGTAAGTTGACAAGAAAAAAAAAAAAAACTTTCGATGGCAAAGTATAAAAACAAGCATAGTTCGAATGATAAATATAATTTACCCTAAAATTTAAATGAACCACATTTGGCCAATCATACTTATTGCTCTTGTTATTTTATTTTGTTTAGCAATATTTATGTTGTCAACATAAATTTATCCAAGGCCTTATAAGATTCAAATAAGTAACTAATAATTTTTTATCTAAAGCCTTTGCAAAAAGATATATCGAATAGCACAAATAGATTATTAATGACAATATGTGTAATATTTAGTTAATGTATGTTTATTTCAATTAAATATGATAAACTAATTTAGGAATGTCCTCTCAATAGTTTTATTTTTGGTTTAGTTGAAAGTTTTAATTATGAAAAAAATTAATAGCTACAATAGGAAAAATGTAAATTTGCGTTTGAAAATTTGGTGTATATCAAACATCTAGGTTCAAATATTAAACATTTATTTGTGTTCTACATATATATACTAAGAAAACTTGTATTCTTAAGAAATATGATCTTAGCTATGCTCAAAGTATTTACCATAATTCTTAGCCATGGCAAAAACACTTGTGATGGTTTTTAACTATGGCTAATTTTTTGCCTCACCTATTGAAACAATGGTTAATAGTCGTTGTATAATTGGTATTAATGATTATTTACCATAATAAATTTTCACTTTTGAGTATAGTAATTAGCCATGACAAAGATGCATATTTCTTGTAGTGACGTCAACTAAATTTTTGTGATGATTAATGACATCATATGAATGAACTATTTATCATTTTTCTTGAATTATGGAGGGAAAACATTTACTTTTGTATAACTCATAATGATATTATTTGAACATACTGAATGTATCAATATCACCTTCAAACATAATTAGAATTATTCATTTTAGCAGTAAAAAATATTTAGCATAAATTTTCATATTCTGAGGGGTCTAATATTTATAGATTAAAATGCATCTTGATATATGAGTTTTGCCATTAACGTCATTTTGATAACTAAGTATAAATGACTCTGTTGGTACTTGAGTTTTACCATTACTATCACTTTGATTCCCAATTGATACTCTTTTTTTATCTTTTATGTAATGATCATTTAATTGACCTTTGATACTAAAAAAAAAAAAAATAATTAATACACCAAAGAAAATTTTGCATAAATTTCAATCAAAAAAATTATTTCTTCTTTGTTTGAACCATTTTACTTCCAAATTTTATATTATTATACTTGATTATAAATTTTTCGGTTATTTTTCACTAACTTTATCTATAAGTATTTATAAAATAATTTATTATTTCATAATTAATTATATCAAAATTAAATTCAAGATGTATTGCAACCTCCAAAAAATTCAATTTTCACTTTCATTTTTGAAGAATTATAATTAAAACTTCTGCAATCAGATTTTAATATATTTGATGCAAAATACTTATGTCCTATATCTTTATTATATTAATTAATTAAAAGAACATCCTTGAATGGACTTACTTGACGATTGTATAAGTTATTATTCAGTAATGCATTTTTTATAATATAAACACAAATGTACTGAAGAGTACCAAAAAATGTAAAAATATAATAATTTCAATGACCAAATAAGAAGAATAAAATTAGGATGACTAAAGCAAAAATAGAATAGATTCATTTATATTTATGAAAATTTTTCTTAAGTATATTTATTATTTTTCATTTTTAAATCTAAGGGCAAAATTGTTATTACTTAATAAATAATAAAAAGAAAATGCAAAATATCAATGGGATACCAAAGTGATATTAATGGTAAAATGCGGGTATCAATTGAGTCATTTGTAGTTCTCAGGATACTAAAATGACCTTAATAACAAAATTTGGGCAACAAAATAAATTTTCCGGTATTTATATATATGCTTGAGGGAACAATTTTTTGTTGTTCACCTCTTTTCTTTTTCCAAAAATATCCATGAATTCATACTTTCAATTGCCTTCTCTTCAATATCTAAGGGAGAAACTCAATATATTAAGTTTATTGAGTCATCAATCTATGAGTTATCAATTCCATCATACCCAAAAAAAAAAAAAAAAAAGGAGTTCCTTATACAAGCTCAAAACATTCTAATTTAATTATGCAAATGTATAAAATTTGTAGTGTTAAATTAGTAGGTCTTTTGGTAAAATAAAAGTATTTATAAACAAAGAACGATAGTAAAATGAGATCTATCCTATTCCTTGAGCACCCAAACTTGAGAAGAAGCAAAATTTAATAGTCAAAAGGTGTGGAAATAAAATTTCACAAAAGATAGTAAAAACTATTGGATTAAATTAATAGAAATAAAATAATTGACAATAATAGTTATCAAGATCCCAAAAGAACTTAAAACTGGATTCAAAAGAATGTAAGAATAAGGTTATGTGGCAAATAGATTTCCCTTCAAAATTATATTCTTTTTAAAATTTTGCTTGGATTCTTTTTTCTTTGAGTTGATTTCTGTGATGGTTTTCACTTTAATTTGAGATAATTTAATTGTTAAAAAATCTATGAAAACTTAAATTAGATATAGTTATATTAAAGGGATAATTACGCTGACCTTCCCTGTTACTATGGGAATATACAAATCCCCCCTCTTATTATGAAAATTACATAAACCTACTTTGTTGGTTTATTACCATTATAAATTGGCCCCTCCATTAGTCAAACTAACGGTCGATGCTGATTTAAATCCAAATATTTATTTAATCTTCCTATTTTGCCCTTGGGTAAGATTTTTATAAATTTTTGCTGACAAAAATACTGTTCAGAGTGAATTTATTTGTGAGTTTTAAAAGTCTAAAAATCGATCATGATCACCGATGGAATTCTCACCGTGCTCTTGTGGAAGGGGGAACGGTTCTTGTGGTATGAAAGGGAAGATGGAGAAGGAAGGCGAGGGGTCTTTTGCCAGACGGAAAAAAGCATAAGTGCATTTTTTGCCTTTTTAATTATTTTTATTTTACCTTATTATAAATATAAGAAGGTTACATAAATATTTGAATTGAAATCAGTATTGACCATTAGTTTGACTAAAGGAGGGGCCAATTTATAATGGTACTAAACCAACAAGGTAGGTTTATATAATTTTCATAATAAGGGGGGGGGGGGGGAATTTGTATATTCCCATAGTAACAGGGGAGGTCAGCGTAATTATCCGTATATTAAAATCATAAAGAGAATTATAATATAAAAAATCTTGTTGTAAAATTAAAACTGCGTTCAAAACATAACTTAGTTGACCACTTGAAATTGTACCAAAAAAGAGCAAGTTTTTGTTAAAATTCTAGCACACTTTTTCAAAATTATATAACTAAGAAAAAATGAAATAATTGCATTTTCGAACATATGTGCTAGATAATTTCTACCTGGGGTTTAGCTGCATGATTAGATATATTTTTGCAAATAGCATAAATTGATTAGATATTTTCTAAAAGGAAGAGCACTACAAAAAAATTTGCATTTTTTAATCTTAGATTTTTTTAAAAGAGTTTAGATTTTAAAGCAATAAGAATTATAAAAGAATTGTTAATTGATTTTTTATATTTAAATAATAGTTTGGTTTGATCATGAAGAACTAACATAAATGAATTGAATTGAGTCAAAATTAAAATAAAATTGAGAAAGAAGCATAAAAAGAATTTATTTTTGTTTATTTTATTGACAAATAATTGATAGATTGTTGAAATATTTGTGTTTTCAACTTTAGTATAATAAGTTATTAAACTGTCTTCAAATATGTAAACTGTAACATGAATTTCGCTACTAATAGAGAAGTAAATAGACCCAAACAATGTATGATAAGGTTTATAGCAAAATGCATATAATTCACTATAACCTACACAATCTAAAAATCTATTTTTCTTAGAATTTTTCATAGAAAAATTAAAGTTAAAACTATATTTCTCTACAGTTGCATCAAAATAATTACTTAGTAATACGAAAACAAACAAATTTCAAGAGAAGAAAATCGAAAAATAGAATCAACATATTCACAAATATTACAGTGAAATTATATATTCATGAAGGATATTTCTAAAAAAATATCTTAATAAATTGGAACTATTATATACCATATCATAATTATTATGTAATACTTAAACAATCAATTATTACTAATGATATTTTTCAAAATAATTCAAAAGTTATAACATGCTTATAATTTTTAATTATAACTATCTTTCAAAAAATTAATAAAAAGTAAGATATATAGATGTTGATTGTCCACCTACACGAGGGTGCGCCTAGAGAAAAATGGATACATTCCCTATTATAAAAGAAAATAAAATAAAACATCAACTAATTCACTTAATTTAGATTGATAAAGTAAATGTATCAAATTAATATATATATATATATATATATATAATATCAGTATTTTTGAGAGACAATGAAATAGTAAATAATGAATAAGAAAGATGAAATTGAAATTCAAACGTCATGTAGCCAGTAGATAATAAATAAGGAATTATTTCACTTTTCATACCCAAACTATGCCCCTTTTTCAGTTTTAGTACCCCAGGTTTTTACATCATTACACTTAGTACCAAAGTTTTTAGTTTTCATCCACTTGAATACCCTCTGTTAAGTTGACCATTAAAACTAACGGTCAACCCAATTTTTGAGGGAAAATTAGATGAAAATTTGTCTATGTAAGGGCATGTTTGACTTTTAATTTATTCAACGCACAAAATAAAATTATTTTAATTTTTTTATTTCAATTTTATAATTGAGAACAATAATTTTAAAAAATTAATCAAGGTAATAAATATCACGTGCAACGCACGTGTTCCTACTAGTACTATAATAAAAGTGTGAATCCCACAAATATTTGTTTCTTTAGTCAAAAGACATTGATACTCTTGCTAGAGGACTTTTTAGTAATATTTGAGAATCGGTTATAAATAAAGAATTCGTATTGAAAATTGAGAAAGCTATTTAGTAGTTCTAATTTCTTGGAACTATCTTTATATAATTTTAGGATGAACAATATTTTCAATTAAAATACAACAAAGAGGCAAATACTATTTTAGAGAAGTTACAAAAATATTTTATTAGGACATGCATGATATTGTTGACTATTAAGTTTTAGGGTAAACATCACGTTTGGTCCTTCAACTATGCCACTTACTTAAATTTGATCCCTCATATTTTTTTCTCATCAGACTTAGTCACTCAAGTTCATATATTTCATCACTTTTGGTCCCTTCGTTATCTTTTCGTTAAAACTAACGAATTTCTTAAAAGAAAAAAGATATTTTGTTGTTCAAAGGATTCAAAATCGGGACCTTAAGGAAAATTTTCAATACCTTCACAATTGTACCAAACACACTATCTATTTATTTTTCTAAATGCAATATTACTTAACACATATGTATATAAATTACTTAAAAAACTATTTTTCCATGCTACTACAAGGACTTGAGCCCGAAACCTTATGTAATGGATTTTATACCTTTACCACACCACTAAATACACCACTTAATTATTTTGTTAAATAAAACATTACATATACCTAATCGTAAATAAAAATACGTTAAAAATATCTCAAAATAATGCTAAAAAATCTCAAAATCAACCAATATAAATTATTTTCATCCTACATATCCTAACAATAAAAATTAAACATAACCAATCATAAGACAACCATATATCTAACAATGTCATAATCACAACACATAAAACATATTGAGAAAAGATATAAAAGTCACAAAAAAAGACATTGTTATTTAATGACATAAATTTATGTATTTGTTTGTGACTTTTATGTCTTTTTTTAATATTTTTATGTGTTGTGATTTATGACATTATTAGATGCTTGTGTTATTTTGGTTGGTTATATTTTAATTTTATTATTAGGATATGTTGGATGACAATGATTTTATGTTGGTTGATATTGAGATTTTTCAGCAAGATTTTGAAATATTTTTAACGTATTTTTATTTTACAGTTATGTATATATAATAATATTTTATTTAACATAATAATTAAGTGGTGTAGTTGGTAAAATGGTAAAGGCATTAAATCCTTCACAGAATGTTCCAAGTTTGAGTTCTTTTAGTAGCGAAAATAGTGTTTTAAATAAGTGAAGCATTTGGTGAAGTGGTGAAGGTATTGAAATTTTTCTTTAAGGTCTTGGTTTCAAATCCTTTGAACATCATAATATCTTTTTTCTTTTAAGAAATATATTAGTTTTAACGGAAAGATTAAGGAAGAGATAAAAACTGATGAAATATATAAACTTGAGAGACTCTGATGAGATGGAAACATGAGGGATCAAATCTGGATAAGCGGCATAGCTGAGGCAAAAGTGATGTTTACCCTAAAGTTTTACATAAACTTTATAAATAAAATGGCACTTCGATTATCAAGAAAATGATGGCCATGTAATAAGCCTTTCAGTTGTATTTAGGGTGTTAATGGGTTGATTAAGACTCTATCCAAACCCATAAATTAAGATCCAGATCCAAACCTAATGAAATATTATAACACTAAGATCCAGATCCAAACTCATTAAAAAAATATATATTGGGTTTGGGTTGGGTATCTACCCATCAATACCCATGTGTCTATGTACTCAATTTGAATCCAAAAGAAATATTTATATTTTTTTGCTATTCAATTGAATTATTATTTATCTATCTATCTAATTTCAAGTGAACAAATTTTAAAAACTTAAGACATTGTAATGTTATTTATCGTGCAATATTTTCATAAGATTATTTTGTAAACGGTATAAAAATGATATATTATTTGAAAACATTCTTAAAAAAAAAAGGTTATTTATAAATTTGTCTCAAGAATTCTGAATTTATTTATAAGCTATTAAGGTGCTAAAAATTCAGTTAACCGGTCAAAATTTTTTGGTTATTTGTTTTTTTAAAAAAAATCGGTACAGTTCAACTGGTACGGTTTTGTTAGATCGGTTAACTGTACCGATCAAATAATCAAAAATAAAAAATATTTATAAATATATTATAGTTATATAAGATATATTAATATATAAATTATATTTGTAATTTAGAAATATTATATAATTTAATTTAATTTCTACTTATTTAAAATATAAAAATAAAAACTATTAAATTAATTAACTGGCAGATTTTTTTTCTTATGATTCGGTACTTCAATTATTAATTGAACCAAAACCAAAAATAATTCGATTCGATTTTCAGTACGCTGAAGCTTTGGTTAACCAAAAACCGGTTCAATTAACCGAATTGTAACACCTCTATAAATTATGGATAAAATTAAAACTAAAAATAAATTAATTTAATTAGTATGATTTGCAGAAAAAATAGGTTGAAAAAAAAAACAAAAAAAAGAAGATCGGGTCTGGGTCTGATCGGATCCAAACTCTGGGTCTGGTCGGGTCTAGAGACCTATGGGTCTCTTTAGTGGGGTAAAATGGATTGGGTAGGGTTTGGGTCTAACTTAATTAATTTGGGTCCTTTATGGGTTTGGGCTTAGGTAGGGTCTGATAGGTTTAGCCGTATCCCTCCTCTAATCAGTTCTCTTACTACAATGCACGATGCCTCTGTAGATGGAATAATAATTTTGCGGTTAACTGCATTCAACCAAAGATAACAACTTAGACGGAATAATATAAATTTTAGTACCCCAACTTTACCCTATTTCTGTGTTGGTACTCAAAGTTCCAAAGTTTTGATTTTGATACTTCATTTTCCAAAATATCATCAATTTTGGTACCTAGCCTTAATTAGTGACTATTTTACCATTTTAAGCAAAATTCATTTAGTCCATCCCCATGCTTCAATTTGGCCCTACATGCTTCCAAAATAAAAACTAAGGCTCCACTAATTCATACCTTGTTTTGATTATCTTGTTCTCGGGTATTCCAAATCCTCTATTTTACAGACTTTCTCCAACCACATTACCGCAACAGATGGTTCGCAAGCACTTGACTTCATCGATAACAATCAACACAATCCTATTTCTTTTGCTACCTTCGGATATAAAAGCACCCATATAGAGACTTACTAAAACTTTGGATAATCAAGTTGAACAAAAGTCTTTAATTTATTGAAGTAATATATAAAATATTATCTAGATATCTATTCCTCTATTGGAGGAACAACTATTTAGCCTCTTATGGAAATGAGGACTTGACACTTTGGGGAAATTTCCATACACTGAAAAATCTTAACAATTGAAATTTAAAGACTCAATTTATTTTCTTAGGAGTTAGAGAAGTTTTGTGATATCCGTCTCCGCCCAGGACAGACTTCAATTGTGGACTTCAAACTTATTTTAGATGACGTTATTGCATTTGTCACCTATTTTGATTCTTCAACTTTTCAGCTGTGGCCATTATGGTTTGTTTGGCCATGTGCTTGCCAGTTGGTGTCCTTCTATTTTCTGATTATTGGTGTCTTTTTCCGCTTCTGTCGATAGTCTTCCATTTTATTTTTATATCTTGAGGTTTTTACCTCACTTTGTAAAAATCCTTTCTTTTATCTCTTTTTTTTTTGTTTTGAGTTGGGTTTTTTTGGGTTACTCGGATCTTCGTCCCGAACAAGGGATTCTCCTATTTTTCACAGGAGTATATGTGATTTTGCCACTGTCCAACATGCATCATGTTACATGTCTTCTTCCTTATGGTCTCTATTGCAGGCATCTTATTCTCCCAAAGGAGCATCCTTTTTTTTTGAACAAGCATCCTACGAACTTGGTGCTTTTTCTTGTCATGGAGTTTAATAGGAATGATCCATTTAATTTATTAGATAATACTTTAAACGGATAATTCACTTTGTCCATCTTAGCGAGACAAATCCTCAAGTTTTTCAAGCAGATATTTAATCTTTGCTGAGGGACGATACGAAGGTGTTTCTCCTGTGGTAGCCTTAACTTCGTATCTTGCCAGATCGCTGCAATTTGATGAAATAAAATGTCGAATGAGACCCTTTTCCTCCAATTTTTGAAGTCGTTGAAGCAAACTTAAGCTCCAACATATCTTATCATTTAATGTGAGCATTATTTTGCCGTGCATCATAAATTGCCCCACTGTACCATTTTGGAAGTTTTGAGATTTTCAAAAATCCTGTTAACATAATATGAACTGAAGTAAGAGCTCTAAAATCATATCATTCTCGGACTTCTTCTAATTCGACCCTTCTGGCATCAGATGCGGCTATAATTTTGGGATGCGTCTACTACGGTCTTGCTTGGGTTGATCCTTTGCGGGAAAAAAAGTTTTTTCCACTTTCTCTGGTACACCTTCCAAGTAGAAATCATTAGTATCAACCTTATAAATGTTTGTCATCGGTCTAGAGTTAATCTCTCCCTCTTTTACTCAAGATGTTGAGTTGACTTGAATTATGAGAAGTTTGTACATCCTATAATTTAATTGTTGCCCCTTCACCAAATTCTGGCGGTGGCCTCATGCAAGTAGTATTTGAATATGTCGCTACAAGTTTAGAGCCCTGCTCTCTTACTTCTCGGGCCATCAACGAAGGTGATGTCTCTCGAATTGGTTCTAGTAAGTCGTGCCATAACAAGCTAGAAGTAAGTTTTGTACTCCGAATGACAATCTGGACAGTGTTAAGATCAGCTTGTTGGATTGACCAGCTATCTGGGCTTTAATCGTCAGCTATCAAAATTTTTTATCAAGCTCTTCAAGATTCTACATGAGATGGCTGAGCTTTACAATAATAGATTTTGCTTCAAATGCCTCCATCTCTTGTCAAGAAATTTGTAAGAATATTTTCATGAGATTTAATTATAACAATAAGGGTAAGTATCACTTTTTGTCCCTCAAGTATGCCACTAAACCATATTTCGTCCCTCATATTTCCTCCTCATCAAACTTAGTCCTCCAAATTTAAAGATTCATCAACTTTGATCCTTTCGTTAAAAATCTATTAATTTTAATAGATTTGTTTAAAGAAAGAAAACATAAATGGGATACCAAGGAGTCAAATCCACACCTTTCATGTAACATATGAGAGGCCTCACCACTCTACCAAATCCGTTCCTTGGCTTTTTGGTTAACCAAATGTTACTTATACTCATGAATTTTTCCCGCAAAGGATAGACTAGTCCCAAATCTTTGAAAACAATCCAAAGGAATTATTATTATTATTATTATTATTTTTATTATTTTTTCATGAACCCTGGCAGTCACGCAAACTGAGAGTTAAGTGGAGTGAAAATAAGTAGAAGGAAAAAAAAAACAAGTAATAAATATTCTTGTTGTGATGGAACCAATTTTTAAAATATGTTTAAATTGATGTTTAGAATATTTTTGAGATTATTTTTATTTATTTGATGATATGATTTTATGCATTATTTATCAATTTTATGTCTCCCTTTTTATGTATTTTTATATATTATAATTTATGAAATTGTTTGGTATTTGTGTTATTTTGATTGGCTAGGTATATAGGATTTTTTGGAATTTGATATGGTTATTAGAGTGATTGATTTTGGTTGATTTTGAAATTTTTCATTATGATTTTAATTCACTTTAGAATTAATATGTCATTAAATAACTTAAAAGTAAGTTAGGTGTAGTGGTGGTTTACTAACTTTTTAAAGTGAATGCGTGGGTTCGATTCTTTGGGTTTTTTTCTTCTTTTTCGTTTTGTATTTCAACAAATGCGTTAAATTTAACGGAATGACCAAAGTTGGTGGAATTTTTGAATTTGAGGAACTAAATTTGATAAGGAAGAAATATGAGAGACCAAATCTGGATAATTGGCATACATCAGAGACTAAAAATGATATTGATGTGTTTGAAAATAAATTGGCCCAAAGAAACCTAAGCGGTCCAAAAAGAAAAAAGAAATCGAAGCCCCATGATACCTACCGGGAGACCCAGGACATGCCAAGCCCATAACAATCGAGGAGGCCAAGGATGTCTCAACCCACTGTCTAACTAGATAGGCCTCGACCAGCCCAAGTAAGAGGAAAGGAGACCTGAGATATCCCTGGACTCTAGGCCTAGGACATCTCCCGGACTCGAGGCCTGGGACGTCCCCCGACTCGTACCATGATTAAGGCCCACCAAGACATTCGGTCAAAAGACCCATACACGTGGCAACCCACTCTCCCATGTGGCACCTCATTAACCCAGGTGTTAGCAGCCACCTCGGACCACGTTAGCCCTAGAATTACAAAATAGGTAATGAAGGACTCCTTGGCAACTAGGATTCCTTGGCGGCTAGGGTTTCTTGCAGACAAAAGAACTCCTTGCACCGAAGAAAGACTCATACTCATAGCTATGGATAAAGACGACTTATCCTTATCCTAACTACCCCAACTAACTTGCCCGAGAATCTCGGAAGGAATAGACCCCCAGCAGACGAGGGCTCTCCCTCTATAAATATAGCCTAGGTCTCTCGAGGATAAACACATTATCTGACACAGATGCAGTGACACGGACACTCTGAGACATCTTGGGCACGTCTCTGACGTCCCTCACACCTTCCCGTCTCTCTCAATATCTAAACAATCTCCAAAACTCTCTCTAAGCTTATTATCACGTGTTCTTATTTTTCTCACCAATCTTATTCACTATATCACGATTTTCCATCACATTCACTTACTTTTTCACTTTAATTCATCTCAAATCCATAGTGACTTACGCGTCGGAGTGCTAACTCCTTTTTTGCAGGTCCATTCTTCAAGATCTGCATTCACTTTAGCCTAAGCCTCAAACAATTGTCCAATTCCATTGCATTTTAACTCTTTTTGCATGCATCAGATATACATTTACCCTAATAATAAGATTGACATTTAGCTTGCCTTCTAATAATATGATTTTGTGGTTTTTTATTCAATTTTATTTTTAATATTTGTATTATCAACTTTTAAAGTAAATTCTTTGGCTATTAAGATCAAAGGCCATTTCTTAAAGACCTTCAAAACAACAAAGATTTCCTTCTATTGATATGTCAAACTTTGGTTTGTTGTTCAGTGAACAACCCTCTTGTATATCTACATGGTTATTCGCCAATTGTCCATTTGTAGTGATTAGCGTTTGTATATACTACCAACTCATCCTCTTTCTGTGAGATAGCAAGCTTTGACAGGTTATTTCAAACATATTTCAACTTACGAAGTCTTTGGGTCTGAATTAACTCTCATTTTCACTTTTAACTTTAAGTTTTTTTTTCAAAAGTGGTGGAAAATCCTTTCTGTATCTTGCAAGATCCTAAATAAAGATTCCTGCAAAATTAACAACTCTCAAGAAACTTTGAAGTTACTTCTTATATTTAAGAATTATCAGAAAAATTGCGAATTTTCTCTATATTGTGCCCCTACAACTTAATACCTGTTTTGTTAATAAGAATTCTTAGAAATTCAATTTTATTGACAACTATAATGACTTTCTTTTCATAAAGCACTAAACTCTCTCTATGGAATTAATCAAAAAATATTCAAGATGTTTAATATGGTCCTGTATATTTTTAGATACAATAAAACAAGTTGTCTATATAGACAAATATAAACTCAAGATAGTCTTTAAAAATATTATTCATTTTTCTTTGAAATATTTGGGTGCGTTAGCAAGTCCCATAGGAAGTATGTTCCGAATATATTGTCCTTATGGTATGAAAAATACAATGTTAATTTTTTAATCATTTTTCATCTTAATGTAATAAAACACAGAGTTGCAATCAAACTTGGAAACCACTTTAGCACCTTTAATGTAGTCCATTAAGTGTTCTCTACTTGGGATGTAATAATCATCAAATTTTAGTATTTTATTAATACCTTGATAGTTACTAACATGAGTTTACTGAAAATCAAGGTTACTGTAAGCAGAGACTCCCGGCTTAATGGGTTAAGATTGATATGCTTTTTGATGATGTCCTTCATGTCCTCCTTATCCTCCATGTTCATTTGGATAGGTTTGTAATGAACATACTCGTATTTGCATTCCTCTTTGACTTTCAAAGTAGCTTGCTGAATTTCTCTAGATAAGTCTCTTGACATTTTCAAGAAAACTTACTTTTTCGTTTATGTTTAATGAGTTATACTCCTGTGTAGCTTCTTTGAAAACTATAATTTCTTTTTTGGAAGCCTTACTGGAACCTTGTTCCCTGAAAGATAAAAGAGCCTTACCAAATTATATTTTATCCTGTATTTTAGGATGAGTTAATTTGGTATCACAATCACCACATTTGCTGCAAAAATTATGGGCATTATCCGGTTAAATGTCTTTTCTCTTCGCAAATTATGTATCTTACTACCACAGTTAGTAGTAAAAATCAATAGATTTACGTGGTTATCCAATACATATTTTACAAAGGTCTAGATAAAATTATTACCTAACAAAATATCTGCTCCTATATCATAAAAGTTGATAGGAGGTGTTTTTACCTTGAACCAAGGTGTTCCAAATGCTTCTCCAATTATGATTTTTTATTCCCGAATCCCTTTATTAAGTACTAGGATTTTTTTTTATGAAAAATCCCTTCCTACAATAACGAATAAAATTTACATAGCTTCGCTAGGAAAAAAATCAGGTTTTGCTGTACAAATTCCTGATCCTGAATCTATATAAGCTGTAAAATATTCTAACTTATATTTATGTACAACATAGCAACAGATATGTATATAGACAATGTACTAGTCATTCAATTCTATTGGTGAAACCAATTAAATTGAATTCCACATGATTACCTTTTCTTCCTAATGGTTTATGATTCTCGAAAAAACTTAATCATAAAGTCATAGTCCTATTTTCTCGCCGTGCAACAGTTGTAAATATAATTTCATAACCTGATATTTCTAGTATGCCTTCCATAACTGGTTGCTGCAAATGATATAAGTCATCACAAGAAAATAGTTTTCTTTCTCAGTGATGTCAGATACTACTTGAATTTGTTTTTAGCCTTTGGGGCATCTAAGTTTTACATTATCCATCCTATTGACAAAGGAGTTAAAGTTTTTAACAACTCCTCCTCTTTACCTTGATAGCTTATTATTTTATCTTTCCAAAAGGATATCCTGCTACTAAAGTTAGTTTTAGATCTAACTGTTCGATGTAGAACTAGGTGATCTTTTATCTAGATATCATCACCACCTATTCTAGGTATCCTAATTGAATCTGGTGTCATTACCTCATCAATTTTTTTGAAAATCCAAGGAATCTCAATATAATCTTTCTTAATAAACATATTAGAATGATGTGTATTCGAAATGCCATAAGCTATTCTATAAAATATAGAATATGGTTTATTTCCTTCTTTCATAAGATCTTTTCTCTTGAAACCCCAATGCAGGTTCTAGACACAACTAAAATCTTGATCAACTAGGTTATACATTCTATGGTGAATATCCTATCACTGTTCCAAGATATCCATCTCTTAAGTTATTGATTTTTCTATCTATTATTGATAAATGAATTTTTGAATCAATTCCTTACTTAAAAGTTGCTTTAATCACTACTTCAATAGTTCCTATGTGGATCTATTTGATAATAACAATTACTTCTCCTGTAAGCGTACTTAATTCTTCAAGAATTTCTTCTTTAGGAATAAATTACATTTTCATTACATTACCATTAAACTCTATAGGAAAATCAAACTCATCTGAACTTACTATGTAGATTATGTGATGTTTCTCTGATTTAGACCTATTTGGTTGAGGACTCTCCCGATCCCTCAAATTTGAAATCCATCTTATGTGCCGAGATTTGAGCCTTGACGCATGATTCTTTCTGTGGTTTTATTTGACATCGTCATCCGTAAAAAGAATCCTGACAATCGTTTGAAGGTTTGAAACATATATTCTTTGTTGTAATTATTCTGATTCGTTTGAAGATTCATCCAAATCACACTCTATGTCTTCCTTGTAGATGCTTTCATTAGAGGGAAGGTCTTCAAATTGGTATATGGGGACCAAATCTCCTCAGTATACTGCATCTAGGATGTCATCATTGGCTTCAAATTTTCATAATTCGACACGTTTCTGCGAGTAATCTGGTGATAATTGCCCAATTGCTATGCATGTCCAACAATTATAGTCTTTGAAAATTTTATTAGCTCTGCTATGGGCTAGTCTGGAAGTTTTCTTAATTCATAGGGGTTCTTCCTGTCGATCTTGTGCCAGTCCGTCTAGATTCTTGAGATGAAGCCCTTATTGATCCTGCTTTCTGTCCAAATCTATATGATCAGGACCTTTGATTTAGACAACCATGATCTCTTTCGGAAAGAGAAATTTTGGGTACTACTAGAGTAGGAGTCAATGCTATTATTTTTCGTCTTTCTAGGCTCGCTTGATTCTTCTATAATTATTGGAAAATCATTATTATCACAATAGAAAGGGGTTTTTAAATCTCACATCCAGTCTATTCATGTTTTTTGGCGAATTCTTGGTAGCACCAATCCTTCAGTTTGTCTTTAAGGAAAGACATTTTTCTTGCTACTGAATCCAGTTGTCCTTTGGATACTTTGTATGATTGGATTAACATTTCCCTCCATGAACTACAGATCTTTGCAAAGAACATAGGGGCAACTATATCTATTGCTACCCCACTCTAGAAGAAATACTTGTAGAATTAATAGATATATTCATCTATTGCACAAATATTCCTTAATTCAAGGCCAAAGAGAGCTTGTGCATATTCTCTAGTTTCTCGTCTCTATTTTCGAAGTATCCATCTCCGATGAAATGTATATTGATGAGCCTTCTGAATCTTTATGCAATTGCACTTTTGGATGCTCCGACTAGGATACTCGCTTTGGTGTCTTCTAGGGTATAATCCTATCTGACTTTCACAGAATCCTCTAAGCTTAACTCCACTAGTCATACGAAGTTTTCTTTGTCAAGTTCCAGTGTGGTTGCTGCTATCTTCATGGTCCATTCATATATCAACTTCACGATATTTTGGAAGCTGATAATATCCAGGTTAAGTATAATGCCTTGTAGATGCAGGGGCTGGAGCGTTGTCTTTGCGCAAGGTGTATTTTTAGGCACTCTTTGTGGATTCCATCCTGAATTTTCTATTAATCTAGTTCCCATAAATGTTAGGGTGGCGTTGGTGTGGAAATCCGTGCTTTCTTTCATTGAATGATCCTGTGAGGGATCTTTTGAACTTATACTTCCATCTGACGGTGGTAGTGCTGGAGTGATTTTATTGGTTTGGACATTGACTAGATCCATAATCCCAAGTCAGGGAAAGGATTCAGCTAACTCCTATAGATCTGATACATCTACCATTAACTCCATTTTTTATGGATCTGATGGATTGACGGATTAGATCTTCTCGTGTCTTTGGCTTTGGAATCTCCGTCACCTTTCCCTTCTAATGTAGAATAGGCATTGGTCCCAAGGCATCCCTAATATGTTCTTGGTGAGGTTTGGATGTCTTAAGGGTATGTCTTTGGTTTCTCTTCAGATCTGTGATTTTGGGCTTTCAGATCTATAAGATCCTTGTGTAGATTCGGGAGGATTTTAAGGATCTCTCATCCATCTCATAGCTCTAGATATCTATTTTCATAGGTAAATGGATTAACCTATGTCCATAATCTTGAACTGTCTTCTGGATCTTTCTTAGATCTTGAAAGATTTTGTAGGTACTGGCTTGAGTTCTTTCCGATCAGTTCCTTTAACAATTGATTTTAAAACTATAGATTTTTAGAAATTTACAACGCTATGTTGTCCCAGTTGGTATTCAACCATAATCTCGAATGTGTAGGCGTCTCACTGCATTCCTGGTAGAGCTTCTCTACATGGTAGTTTTGCAACCATTGCTCTATTTATTCTTTTGTGAGAAGAACCAAGTCAATCATTCATGAACAATTCTCAATCTTTTTAAGAATTCCCATAACAAAGTTCTTTCTCTGTATTTCTATAATTTGGAAATATCCCTTGTTGTCATCGTAACTCAAACTTTCACTTGGTTCCATACTTTGAAAAGTCTCCTCGGTTAGTCATTAAAAATATCAATATATAATATAAACATAAATTGTGTCAATAAATCTAGGCTCTGAAAATGAACCTTTAAAAGTCTCAAAGGGGTAAAATTGTCATAAATCCCGCTATAATCCAGGCAAATTACTAAGACTGGTCATTTTCAGAAAGTTGAGGTACTAAAAACAAACTTTGTAAAATTAGGGGGTATCAAATCTGAAAAAAAAAAACGTATAATTTAGGTACAGAAAATGATGTTATCTCATAACTTGACTTTTATTATTTCACTTTTATAAATTTTGAAAAACCATCAAAATATTTTATAATTAAATAATTACAGATAGATCCAAGTGGTTGAACTATCCATATCATAAGCAAACTGATAGGTGAGGACAATAACTTTCATGAAACAATTCATTTTACTCAATCAAAAGAGGAATTTTATAGTAAAATGTTATATTTCAACTAATATAGGTGATTAAAACTCACATTCTCCAAAAAAATATAGAGCAAAACATCACATAATTAGAATCATTTCAGAATCCTGGCAAAATATTCTACCATAAACGGAAACAGAAGGTTTCATACATACAAGACTTTACAAATATTAGGATTTGGACCGCACAAATTAAAAGGTGAGGTGGCAAAATGCATTACACCCTATAGTTTGGGGCTGCCCGCATTTACTTTGTGGGCTAATTCACTAATTATTTTTTATATGGAGTTTTTTGCTTATTTTTCATATCTCCATTTTATTCCTTTTGTCAAATTGCACAATATTATTGGTTTTTCAAAATTTTAAGCCTTCTGCACAAATTACTCCAATTATATTAGATTAGAGGAGAGTGTCAACACTTGGGAATGCATTGATTAGTTCCCATGAACTCTTCCCTATGTTTTCTTGATTCCCTATTTATGCACTTTAAGTTTGAGTATGCTGATCCAAACAAGATTATTCTTCTTAGTGTATGGAGTTCCATCCTACCTAGCACTAAGGATCTTAATTGGAATGCCTTACATGTTGGCGCTTCTAATCTATAAACTTCGAAGAACACGACGTTCGTCAAAGTTTGATGCAATAGAAGGTTTTCTACAAAGTAACAACAACCTCATGCCAATCCGGTACTCCTACTCAAACATAAAGACAATGACAAGAGGCTTTCGAGAAAAACTAGGTGAAGGAGGCTATGGTTCTGTTTACAAAGGAAAGCTCCGCAGCGGCCACGATGTTGCAGTTAAGGTACTCAGCAAACCCAAAGAAAATGGGCAAGATTTCATCAATGAAGTTGCAACCATTGGAAGGATCCACCACGTAAATGTTGTTAACCTTGTAGGATATTGTGTTGAAAGATCCAAACGCGCCCTTGTATATGATTTCATGACTAATGGCTCACTTGACAAGTATGTCAGGATTCGAGAAAGAAATAATTCGCTAAGCTTGGAGAAGAAGTGTGAGATTGCAATTGGAGTAGCTCGTGGGATTGAGTATTTGCATCGAGGTTGTGACATCCAAATCCTGCATTTTGACATCAAGCCTCATAACATACTTCTTGATGATAACTTCACCCCTAAAATCTCTGATTTCGGGCTTGCTAAATTTTACTCCACCGAGAAAGCTACAGTGACTTTAACTGCTGCTCGAGGAACGATAGGCTATGTGGCTCCTGAACTGATCAACAGAAACATTGGTGATGTATCGTATAAGGCAGACGTTTACAGCTTTGGAATGTTGCTCATGGAAATGCTAGGCCTAAAGAGGGACATCGTAGCTGATAAAGATGAATCTAGCCAATATTTCCCATATTGGATCTACGACCACTTTAACAAAGGCAAGGACATTGAGACTGGAAATGCTGATGAAATTGAGGACAACGACGATGATGATGATGATGATGAGCATGAGCATGCAAGGACAATCACCAAGAAAATGACGATTGTTGGACTATGGTGCATACAGATAAGTCCGGTTGATCGCCCGTCTATGAGTGAAGTATTGAAGATGCTTGAAAATGGAAATGAGAATTTGGAAATTCCTCCTCGGCCTTCTCAGTCACCTCAGGTTGCATGGAACAATGATCAAACTTGGGAAACAATGTCGACCGATTCAATAGCGTTACTGGGTGATGATGGTTCCAACGATGAGTAAAGGTACTTATATGGTGGAGTTGAAATAAAAGGGCAAAAAGATTGAGCTAGTAGAGTACGTGCAAATAGTATTTTGTGATTGCCCTATTTGTAACAGTTATGGTTGCTGATGTTATACTTTTGTGAATCGATATAGTATTGCATCATATTGATTAGAATGTTACATATCCATATGTGCGTGCGAAATAGAACTATTGGTCCTGAATTGCGCATACAAGATTTACTTTGTTTTTAAGCAGTCCGCTGATATCCTTGACAAAGTTATTAGATTTTTGGTAAGCCACTTTCTTAGTGTTTAGATTCGTTTTTTTAGTGTTTTTGTTGTGTTTTGTGGAAATAGAGAAAGAAAAATAAAGATAAATACGTATGTGTTAGAGATAGTGTGTATGTTTGGATTTATTTTTTGAGATAATTTAGAATAAGTATTGTATGTTTGATGTTGTGTTTTTTGAGACAAAAATTACTGTTCATTATCAAATCATATCTTTTTTATAGGATTGTATGTTTAATATTGTGTTTATTGAGACAAAAATCATTGTTCATTGTCAATTCGTTGTCAAATCATGTCTTTTTTATATATATTTATGTATATATGTGTGTATGTGTGTGTGTATATATGTGTATGTATTTATATTAAAACAGTTAAAAACACCTACATATGGTGTTTTTGTATAATGACAAATATTGGGTATATTTTTACTGACACGAGATCCTCTACTCCCAAATTATGTGACATCTCCTGCTCCATTTATGGATGAACGTCACGTGGTGTCATTGACCGAAGCAAGAAACAACAAGGTTAACAATACAAGAACAAACCAAAAAATATGGGGAATTTGCTGCATTATATACAAACGCAGAGAGAGAAAAAATTGATAAGGAGAGAGAAAATTCACTTAACCAGCACAAATGAATCTTATGAAATCAATTCTTTGAAAAACTAATTTAACGAAAAGTCCCATTTTTAATCAAATCATTTATTTTTATTTTATTATATATACTTCAATCACTAGACTTATATTTAATCTCTTGATATATAATTTGTGTAGTAAACTTTTTATTTTAACTAATCAAATAAAATAATTAATTTGTTTTTAATAATTTATATCTTCATTGGTTCATTAATACCAATAAAGTAAGTTTTCAATTCAATTGCTATTAATATCTTATTCTCTTTTTCTTAGTTTTGTTTTATTGAATATTATTTTTAATCCTCTATACTTATTCTGATTCGAAAAATCATAGGCTACTACTTTGTTTAAAATTTATGCTACAAAATACATTTTGCCATCTTTTTCCATAGGAATATTTTTTTAGTGAAATTATTTTATGAATGTTGCACTATCATAATATTAACATTAAATATTTTTGTATATATTAATTTTTCATTCTTAGGTATCTCGTATTCATTATTTTCCTTCTGTCTACTTATTTTCTAAGGATAATTACACTCCCTTCTTCTGAGATTTGGTGTAATTAAACTTAAATCCTCTGTCATTTGGAAAATTACACCTACCACCCTGAGGTTTGCCTAAATCTAACAAAGAAGTTCTTTCGTTAGCCAAAATTCACTGAATTGACTTATATTAACAAAAAAATTAGGAAAAAATCTATATTAACCCTTGATTGACTTATTACTGACTTATTGCATGTTAAATAAATTTTTTCGGACTAAATTTCTCTCATAACGGTGAAGATATATGTCCTCGGACACATTAATGTGTGAAGACATATAAGAGTAATTTGGTCATAAAAAGATTTATTTGACCTGCAATAAATTAGTAATAAGTCAATTAAGGGTTAATATAGATTTTTTTCTAATACTTTTGTTAATATAAGTCAATCCGGTGAATTTTAACTAACAAAAGAACTTATTTGTTATATTTAGGCAAACCTCAGGAGTGGTAGGTGTGATTTTCCAAACCGCATGGGATCTATGTGTAATTACACCAAACCTCGGGAGTGGGAGTGTAATTATAACTTAGATTAGGATAGAAAATTTAATTTAATAGATGGAACTATTCATTAAAAAACAATAATTTTATTTACAATATCTATGATAATTAATGGATACAAACCCAACTACTAGAATTTTTTATTATGTTATGTTTGTACCATTTTATTAGTTTAAAATATTAACTTTTTTATAAAGAAAATAAAAAGTGTTGCTGATGCTTTTTTTTTCTTAATTTCAAGAAATTTATGAAAGGATCGTTTCATACAAATCATATTTTTTTATGGGAATTTATATCACAAGATAATAGGATAGTATTTTTTATTATAATGTATTTTATTAAGTGAATAAATATATATTTGAAACTTATAAAATCATTTTTCTCAATAAGTAAAAATGTGGTAATATTGTATTGTTATTTTCAAAATATTCCGTAAATAAATTTACTAAAATATTCAATATCAAGCTTTGTATAATAAGCATTTGTGTTGGTTAAGTGAATTTTCTATCTCCGTATCAATTCTTTCTCTCTCTACCTTTGTATATAATGCAGCAAGTTCTCCATATTTTTTGGTGTTGCTCTTGTATTGTTAACTTGCTGTTACTTGCTTCCGTCAATGACGCCACGTGGCGTCCATCCATAAATGGAGTAGGAGATGTCACATAATTTGGGAGCAGAGGATCTCGTGCTGTTTTGACTTGTCTCGAAAATAACTTAAAAATGAAAATAAAGATAGTATTTGTGTTTTATGATATGCAGACCCTTCAGACAATGATTTTTCTCTATTAAACGCAGAATAGGCATTGTATTGGATAGACAAGAAGCTTAATTAACACATATCCATATATAAATTCGATTGCCGATAAATTAAATAAAAGGGGTTTAATGCAATTTAGTTTCCTATTGGTATTATAAATAAGCAAATTACTCTGCTTTGAAAAAAAAATAGCAATTTAGTCTTCTGTGTTTTTCAAATGAAGCAAATTACCTCCCTTTCTAAAAAGATAAATTGCTCAATTTTAAAAAGTACAAAGTGGTATATTGTTGCATTTTAAAAAATACAAAATGATAAATTACTAATTTTTTTATAGAGGGATAATTTACTCATATCACAGGAATTGCTTGCATTTTTCCCTGAAATAAAGTACAAATTTTGATACCTTTAAATTAACATCGTTAGTAAACATTACATCTGTTGAACATAAAATATATGCAAATGGAAAAACTCGAAGTTTTGTTCTTGTGTTTACCAATACTAGTAAGAACCACATGTGTTGCACGTGATATTTATTATCTTGATAAAATTTATAAGTTTAATTAAAAAAATATAAAAGCATTTCATAAATTAATAAATATTATTTTAAAATTTAATAAGTAGTACTTTTAATGAATTTAAACTTTCAATGAAAATTCAAAAGTTAAATAACAATATAATTAATTAAATTGTTATGTAAACACATGGTTATGTTATTCATTTGCTACTTTGGTTTTGTTGGAGAAGAAATCCTCTTGCTCATGAATTTATTGAGTTTTTTTTCTCTTTTTTTTTTGTAATTATTTATCATCTACCCATTGCTTATCCTTTGAGTTTCAATATCATCTTTCTTATGCATCTTTAACTATTTTCATTGTCTTCTAAAAAATACTACATCATATTTTTTATCAATTTGATGTATTTACTTTATAAACTTTACTTCAAATTTTGAACCAATCGAAATTAAGTACATTTTTTTCTTGAGAGCCAAAGGAAATCATTTTATAAAACCTCACCCCAAGGGCTGGTGAACAAGCAGTACACAGATAGACAAACCAAACACAAAAAGATTAAGGGCGTGTTTACTGGCCTGAATAAGGCAGGATATTTTTGTTTATCCGTGTCAGTATTTTGTTTACTTCATTAAGGTCTGGCCTGGTGATCCAGTCCTCGGTACGGCACTGTACAAGACTAAACCCACAATTCAAATCTCAATCCAGCAGTCGGGATTTAATTATCGAGCCCAAATTGCAACAGTCAAAACATGGCTAAGTACAAAACCAAACCCTCAATTCGAGCTGCATTTATGAGTTACCCCCCAAATTGTTGATAAATTACAAACTTTTTTGCAAGGTTCCCTTTAATGCCCTGGCACATTGGTCTTCATCTCCGTCGATTAATTTCTGCTCACCTAACCCTTCTTTCAACATTTCTTCTTCCTTTCATCAAGGGTAAGCCATGTCTTAGGGTTTAAATGAATGTTGATTGAAATTCTGATACCCTACTGGACTTGGCGAAAGACCCCATTTTACTGAAATTTTCTGACTCCAATTTCTTCCCCTTATTTTCTTCCTTAGGTTCGAGAAACGCTGGTGCAGGGACCCTGTTCGTTTGAAGGAGTTCATAGATCGAAAGAGGTAATTTTTTAATTCCCTCTTGTGTATTGTATGAGTAGATGTGGTCAACCCCTCATAAATCTTGCCTCTGCATTTCTTCATGTTTATTTATCCGGGATTTTATGAAGAGAAATGGAATTCTATGTAAGCTTCTGTTGCGCGTTTCGTTCGTTGTGTACTTTTCTTAACCGCGTTATTATTTTATTATAATGTTTTTTCAGCTTATTAGCTTTCCCCACCCATACGCAAAGCCTAAATGTGTTGAATAGAGTGTTTAACGGTTTGTTTTATGCACCCATCAACGGAACTTCAGTTGCTTCTTCTTAATCCATATATCTAAGCTTCGATCTTCTTTTTATGAAATGAAGAAATATGAGGTTTTTTAAATGTGCATCCCTTAATTAGGATGAGACACAGTCGCAGAGTTTTGGCCTTGATCGCACTTCAACAGATTGTGGATGAGATTGTCGTTGCTCTAACGATTTGTATTCAGGTTATTGAATACATTAAAGTACGTAGAGCTTGTGAAGGTAGATTCCCACGTCGCCGTTATAGTATAACTACTAGGATGTCTGATCAAGTTGGAAGGTTTTATAGGTTAGTTTCTTCCAGCAATGAGACCTGCCTAAGAAACCTCCACATGGACCGTAATGCATTTGGACGTTTGTGTTATATGTTAGAACAATCGGGTGGTGTTAAGCCCACTAAGAATGTCTCCGTGCCTGAGCAAGTCGCTATGTTCCTTAATGTACTTTCACATCACAAAAAGAATTGCGTTGTTAAGCATGATTTCATACGGTCCGGCTGTACCGTAAGCAAGCATTTCCATAGAATGTTACACGCTATTTGTAAAATGCATACCGTTCTCCTCGCAAAGCCAACCCCCACTACTGATGACTGTTCAGACCCTCGATGGAAATGGTTCAAGGTGTTTTAACAATCTCCTTACACATAATAGTACTGTTGCTGTAACCCATTTCAACTTTTATACTTCCTACAAAGTTCGCCTTCATACATTATTCCTGTGTCAGGGTTGTTTAGGCGCTTTGGATGGTACTTTCATTGATGTGAGAGTTCCGGAACATGAGAAGGGACGTTATCGCACACGTAAAGGTCAGGTTGCAGTCAATGTACTAGGTGTCTGCAATCCTAATATGCAATTCATTTTTGTTCCAAGTGGTTAGGAGGGAAGTGCAGCAGACAGCCGAGTTTTGCTGGATTCCATTCACAAACCCAACGGTTTACGAGTTCCTACTGGTAAGCATAATAACATAGTAATAAATTCCCAATTGGTTTCTAAGATATGGAATAACAAGTCATGTTCGTTGTTTTGTATCAATTATATTGTGTATGGATCTATGACATCCACGTTACTGATTTCTTCACTTCCAATTTCAATTACAATGTCTTTCAGGAAACTACTATTGTGCAACAATGGATATGCCAACGCTGATGATTTTTTAATGCCATACAGAGGGGTCAGATATCATCCTAGAGAATGGGACCGCAGCGCAGGCGGACCGCAGAATAAAGAGGAGCTATTCAACTTGAAACAGTTGTCAGCTAGAAACGTTATAGAAAGGATATTCGGATTGCTAAAAGTCCATTGGGGCATACTTCGTAGCCAGTCCTTCTACCCTATAGATGTACAAAGCAAGATTATCATTGCGTGTTGTCTGTTGCATAACTTCATACGGAATGAGATATCGGAAGACCCTTTCAAACATGAGTTACCAAATTCCCACGAAGCGGGCATTGAAATCGGTGTGGACTGTATTTCAACTATAGAAAGCAATATTATTTGGTCTGCTTGGAGAGATGAGCTAGCTTCGTTGATGTATAACGAGTGGATGTCCCGTGGCTGATCATGGATATGGTCTTATGATGTTTTTTTTTTTTTTTTTTTTAGTAGCTGTGTTTACATTAACATATGCTTGGATCCTCTTTGTTTGTATTGTATGCACTGTTATTCCTTCATTACTATTACATTGGGCTGCTACTTCTGCGCATTTGCTTCAACTGTTGTACGGTGTGATTTACTATTTCGCTTCCATAAAATTAGATATTTTGTGTTTGCCTTTGTCTATTTAATTTTATGCATTTTTTTATATATGTGGTATCTGTCATTACTACTTCATTCAACAGTTACTTGTTTACACAATCCCTTGTTATGTGTTACAGTTATTTACCACACTGCCAGTTACTTCATTTTTTTATGTCTAAATTTTTTAAAGTTTAGTCTACGACTTTATAATGCCTCTCTTCTGTTACAAGTGCAATGGATGCTGACTTGTTCTGTACCGCCCATGTCAATACATTGGAGGATGAAGGTAGCAGTCAGCAGAAACGTCGTGGTAACAACAAGGACCGATCTGGATCGCGTAGGACTTGGACTATTATTGAAGAAGAGACATTACTTAACGGACTCATCCTTGGTAACGACGGGGTGAAAGTGTGATAATGGGTTTCGGAATGGATATCTGGCACAACTCGAAGCTCACATGAAGAGGGCCTTCCCACAGTGTCACATCAAGGCGGAACCACACATCCACTCAAAGCTACACGTTTGAGAAAAACAATACTCAATTCATGCTCAATGATGGCCAAGAGTGGTCTCGGGTGGGACGATAGCAGAAACATGGTTACTGTTGACAACGACAACGCGTGGGACGAATTCCTGAAGGTATTAATGATACAATTGAATGCTGCCCTTACCTGTTAACCCACATTATCATTGTCTTTGTGTGCTTTTAAAATCCGGCATAGGTTCCTTTCATATTTGACGTACCAATATTGACTTAACTTTAGTTTTTGGGTCCCTGTCTCAGATTGATCAGTCAGCCAAGGGAATGAGGTATAAGTCTCGGCCCTTTTTTCCAGCTTGGAGGGAAATTTTTGATAAGGACCACGCAACGGGTGATTGTTGCTGGGAGCCTACTAGGGCTGCAACTGAGAAGACAGGATGAGAGCCGCCAGATGTTCAACAATGCAACGCTCCAACGGGTGATTGGAATCCGGAAACAGGTTTCCATGGGATAAATGAGGAAATACCGCAGTCCAATAACATCAATTACAACCGGACGGTAGACTCGTCCAGTGCCACGAAATGAACACCAAGCAGCCGTAAGCACAAGGCATACGACCCTTGCCCTGAGATACCGCAATTGGTGAATATGGTCTCAAACTTTTGTGAAACTGCCAACAACAGCATTGGGTCCCAGACCAGAATGCTAGAAAGTGAGTTTGGTGATCTGGATAAACGTGGGGTGGTGATGGAAGCTGTTAGGGAAATATCTGGTCTGGAAGAAAATGACGTTCTAGTGGTCACTAGTAAACTGGCGCACAAACTGAAAAATATGGATATCTTTTTCAGCTTGTCAATGGAGTCCAAGGCAAAGATGGTACGTCTAATACTCGACGGATGCATTTAGTCTTCCCAAATTACTAACGCTATCTGATATGTGAATTTTTGGTGGGTGACACCCGGATGAAGTGAAATTTAAGCAACGCACTGGAAGGTTATCGTCCACGTGTCTTTTTTGGAAGTTATATTTTGTTCTATGTGCCGTATGTTATACATTATTTATACTACCAGGCACCCATAAATTCAACCACATACCGTTGGTAAAAGCATTAACCAGGCTCAAGATCTATGTATTTGGTAATGAACTGCATCTATCTAACCTTTCTATTCATAGTGGATGTTACTTGGATTGTTGTTTGTGTAGACCCACTTTACTAAACGGAACGAATGTCATGAAGTGTACTTATCTCAAGGAATGTCGTGAATTGTAAACTGTAAAGCCAATACTTTAGTGGTTAATGAATATAATATGTCTTGAAAGGGGATCAAGGATTTTAATCTAATGATGAAGAATCATCATAACGAGTTAAAAATTATGAAGCTTTAACGGAAACAAAATCAATGATTAAAATAAATTTTACCCTTTTACTAGGCAATATACCCACGTTGTTCAGTACACAAAATCAAAATTATTTTGACCGCCTAATTGTAATGCACATATCAAAACAAGCATTTAACATCAAAACAAAGTACCATGTCAATGGTTAAGCTTTATGCAAAATAGTTTAATACTAGTGGTTCGTTCAATACAACTTAACAAAACACTACTTCAACTAATACCTCCACATTTAGGAAAAACCATTACACCATAATGTTTAAGTCCTGAAGCATTAATAAAAACAACGTTCACCACATACCATACTACAGTCTAATTCTCATCACCCTCCTTACTGGAACAAAGGTCTACGACTTCTGGCTCGTCGCCCAGGTTTTCACCGAGAAAGACCACATCAGACTCATGTTCACTTTCTTCCCCAGCTGTTTCGCCCAACTCATTCGATATTGACTCCTTGTCTTCAGAGTCGACGCCCTTGTCTCCTTTTTTTGAAAATGGCTCACAATGAATCCCACTTATGCTCCCCGCGGTAAAAATATACTTTAGCAAAAGGATATGCCTACATTGAATACAAACATGAATACAACTCATGCAATATGATCTTGTTGTGCAGACAGATTAAGATAGAAAATGGGCACAGATTACAACCTCTCTAAAGCGGTTCCAATCTTCAGTGGCTGCACTTACACAGTTTGACATTGGATTCAAGCAAAGGCGGGGTCAGAGATGATGCACTTGAAAATCTCGTACCGAAGATGTAAAGCCTCGAGCTTGTGAAGGTATCTAGTGATTGGAATTTTCTTTTTGGGCCAGTGATCGATAGCACCTATTGCATAATTGAGGGAAGTTCGGTTCGGCCTGTGGGGGTTGCTCTGCTTATAACCTCTGTTACCTTGCCATGCCAATATGTTGATGAAGGCATTGTCCTACTCCTTAGTCCAGGCTGTCGAGTAAAAGTACTTTGACTGCCCCTTCGGCTTCCGATTGATCGGCATGGTCGCAGTTAAATTGATTAAAGGTAGAGGCTGAAATGAGTCGCCGCTTGATTGTGAGGAAAAGTTCAATGTGGAAAACAGTTCTTCGCCACTACGTATCCTAGTGGGTTGTGAACAATAGATGAAATGACTGTTCGGGTGTTGGGAGAAAGAAGAGGTTTAATGACTATTTCTGATTTTGGAGGTTGGGGGATGTAATTTGATTGGATGTTTGCATTGAAGGGGTTTCAACGTAGAGGGCAAGGAATCAGTTTGCCAGACAAAACGAAGACAAGGAATTATTTGGATTTAGATTTCTCAAATCAAATCTTCGCAATCATGAAGATCAATTGAAGTAAAAAAATTATTTTTGGACGGACTTAAAAAAGAAATTTCCATATATTATAAAAATTGGATGTTGGTGGGTACAAAACTACTATTACAGAAAATTAATTAAATTATAAAGTCTTCATAGGGTAGAACTTTTGATTCTTGTAATGAAATATTAATCAATAGATTGTATGTTTGGTTAATTTAAAATAATATTTCCCGTCAGTCAGGTGTAATGTACATAATTAGTTACGGATATTCATGTTTAGTATTAATTCATCGTAGGCAATTTAGTACTATATTTATGAACGCATGTATCAATTCATTGCAATTACGTAACTATACATGTTTAACGTATATTCATTAACATTCAATAACTATGATAGCCAATTAAATCTATTCATGCATGATCCATGAAACAGGTACTGTATACATGGCAATATGAAAATAATTTATTTCATAACACGAAACCTATATTCTAAAATGAAGTAACAATATGGAAATTATTTTTTAGTAAACCCATCGTTAAATGTATGTATATAATTAATAATGATATCTGATTAAGAACACAAAATAAAATTGGGTGATAGACTAAAATATCTTTGGACAGCAGTAATATATGGAATAAGTATGGGTCAAAAGATTGAGCAAGTTAAGTACAAAAATGTTCGATGAATATAGTTATACTAAATATAGTTAATCAGTGTAAATATATATATATATATATACTACTCGCTTTAAAGTGAAAGTAACTTTGAGTCCATTAAAACTATATGGTTATATATGATCAAATTTTAATTAAAAATAAATTTAACGTATATATATAAGTGTGTCTATCCACTACTGCTTTTGTTACAAAAGTGAATCGCCTATAAACTTAAAAGGGTCATTTTACACTCATTGGGTTAGTGACACTTTCAAATGGTTATGGAGTAATTAAATTTACATTTGGGATTTGCCATAGCAGTCTAATATATTAGTGCAGTCTTAAAACAAAGTTGATATTATTTCTGTAGATTAACAAAGCATTTCATTACTAAATTGCCAATTGTTCTTTTCCGCATTAGACTTTAACTTCCCCATTCCCAGCAGCTCCTCCGCCCACTCTGCAGCTCCATCACTCCGCCTCCTTCCCCTCGCAGATCTGTCTCATTTTCCCCTCCCCCTCTTTTGAAATTATACTCAGAATTCTTCATCATGTTAACTAACTTATTTATTTGCGTACTTATGTTCTAATTTCAAAAGATTTTTTGTTTAAATATTTTTGCTATATTTTGCTTATTCAAATATTTTTCTCAAACTTATTTCAACAATCAACTTCATTAAGGTCACAATAATAATATTTATATATCATTGATTGTGTGAAAGTTTAGTGAATCACAAGTTCAAAAACCAAACACCCACAAAAAGTACTTTTCTTAAGCTAAAAGCTTTGCAACTTTCTTTTAATGCTTTTACGGGCAAGCTCCAACTAAAGCGTCATTGACACAAGCTTGAAGCCTTCACAGCTTCACACGTGAAGTTCACCAATCTCTCCATTTCCGCTAAAACATACAATTGACCAAACTGTTTTCTTAATGTTTTTTTATTTTGAACGCATCATGATACTCCAGTGCTTTACCATGGATTTAATGCTTGACTTTAAACTAGCATATTTGAACCATCAATAATTATGATTTTATTGATAATTAAGATAGAACGTTGTCAAACCCACAACATAAGTTTGAGTTCTTGCTAATATTAGATCTTTGATTAAAATAAACGTATGTCTTAATTTGTGTGCTAGTGATTACCTCGTAGCTAGACTTAACTTTTGGTGACGTAGGTGATCAGATATAAAAACCCTAGTCGGAACATATGATGTAGATAATCAGATATAAAGACCCTAATCGGTGCACATGACGTGGGCACAATCATTCATTATGGTTCTGTGGGTTTCCTACTTTTCGTCTCCCATTTAGTAACCAAGAAAGAAGATTGATTTGCTTTGCCCGTGGGACCATAAAATCGGAGAATGACCATGCAAATCGAGGGTTTGATTACAAGACAAGAAAAATATTAACATAAAATCCAACAGATAGCAACTCAAGTTATAGTAATCAAACCAATTTATTTCGTAAAAGAAACGAAAGATACTAATAGGTTCATGAGTGAGCTGGAATTTGTCTGAATGTTCAATAAAAACTCAGATTACTTTCAAAGCAACAGGCCCATCTCATAGTCCAATAATAGCAAAAGGATGGATCCCTTTGCCGCTGTAGCTCTTTTAGCCACAGTTTTCATACTATCCATCGGATGGATGCTCAAAAAAACAAGTCAAGAAGCCCCTCATCCCTTGCCTCCAGGGCCACGAGGCCTGCCAATACTTGGGTACTTGCCGTTTCTACATGAAAACCTACACATACAATTCACTGAACTAGCCCGCCAATACGGCCCTATCTACAAGTTCAAGCTCGGAAACAAGCTCTGTATGGTGATCAGCTCGCCGTCCCTGGTAAAAGAGGTGGTACGTGATCACGATGCAGTATTTGCCAACCGGGACGCGCCCATTGCTGCATTGATCGCGTCGTATGGAGGGAACGACGTCGTGTGGACGGACTACGACTCACACTGGCGCATGATGCGGAAGATATTTTCAAGGGAGATGCTCAGCAACAGCAACATTGAGGGGTCGAACCATCTTCGGAGGGGAGAGGTGAGGAGGGCCGTCAGAGATGTTTATTCCAAGATCGGGACACCGGTGGACGTAGGTCAAGTAACGTTTTTCATTGAATTGAATGTGATAATGAGCATGATCTGGGGCAGCACGGTCGAGGGGCGAAGCGGGACAGGATCGGGGAGGAGTATTGGGGGGTGGTGTCGAAGCTCGTTGATTTGTTGGGGAAACCGAATGTTTCGGATTATTTTCCAGGTCTTGCCAGGTTTGATGTTCAGGGGATTGCGAAAGAGATGAAGGGTTATGTGCAGTGTGTGGATAGAATCGTTGATGAGGTGGTGAAGGAGAGGATGGGGATGGCTGAAAATGCGAAAATTGATGAAGGGAAGAAGGATTTTCTGCAGACTCTTATAGATCTCAAGGAGAGGAGAAATGCTGAGACATCCATCAACATGACTGAGCTAAGGGCCATTTTAATGGTAAGATTCATCACTTTCATTTCCTAAAGAAATAAGAAGAAATGGAAAATTCAACTGTTTCTACGACTAGTTTCACCTTAATTTGTCTGAACATATCCAACAAAAAAAAAACACAAAAGTCTTTTATGCTTGATCCTCTCGTTGTCATGTTCGTGAATAGGAGATAAAGACATACTTTATTTTTTTTTAACGCATAGCCACATCAATGGTCTTAATCAATGGAAAAGAATATTTAATTAGTTTCATATAATAGTATATATCATAAAAAATGAATATCAATCTAAAAGACAATACTGAAAATTATATGCTAAATATAATAGCATTTATTATGTTAACTCGGTCAAATTTTAATTCAATTTTTTAATAATAAAAGCACTTTTGTAATTACAAAAAGATAGAGGGGGTGTCAAAGTAGTATTTATGGAGATGAATAATATGACATTATATTTTTTTTTATTTTTTATACTAATTCTTTATTTAAATTTAAAGTATTTTTTAACATTTTTTATTGAATCTGTATATAAAATTACACCTTTTAATAATTGAAATATCAAAATATTTAATTAATATATTAATAAAAACTAGGTACTTGCTTATAAGTTCAAATTAAAATTAGTACACTTATATAAATTATTTTAAATTCTTAAATATATAAATATATATATAATTTGACATATTTATATTTATATTATACATACCTATTTTTATAGCTAACAATGGTGGAGGAGGGTGAACGGCTGGGGGCAAGTGTGTGAGGCCATAAGCTACAACGGGGCAGTAGAAAGTACAGACAAGAGTTGAGGGTGGGCATCACGATAGGATAAGAAAGAAGGAATAATTTTTTATAAAAAATAATTTAATTTAAAATATTTTTTTAATAAATTAATTATTTGTTTTACTAATTCTAATATAATCTATATAAACTGCATAAATTATCTTAAATTTTAATTTATTAATTTTAATAAAACTTAATTATAAATTAAAACAGAGGATAAATATTTTTTAATTTTAAAAATTTGTAAAAATGTGATAATTTTTTAATTTAAACTTATGATCCAGTAATTAATTTTATTAATATATTAACTAAATAATTGAATATTTTAATTATTAAAAGGTGTAATTTTATATAGAGATTCAATTAAAAAAATTAATAAACTAATCAAAATTTAAATTAAAAATTAGTATAAATAATAAAAAATATAATGAGTCACATTATTCATCTCAATAGAAATTACTTTGACACCCCTCTATATTTTGGTAATATTGAGGGCGTTTCTATCATTAAAAAATTAAATTAAAATTTGATAGAGTCAATAGAGGCATTTTAGAGTTTTCAAAGGATGTTTGGGGTGATTTCCATAATTTTCAAAAATATAAAAGGACAATAGGTGAAGGGTATAAAAGTAATTATCCCTTAATTGGGTCTAATTAACTTAATTTGGTTAGATGCATGCAAGTACTAACTTTCTACTGTTTGTGACATGATATAACATAAATTTTCCTCAGTTCTTTCAATGGAACATAAAATTTGTCCTCAACAACATCCGGCGGAAAAATAAAATCAATAATTTGCTTTTTGGAGCTAATAAGATTTAGTTTAATTAGAAAAATTAAAGCTCGACCATATTTTTTTGGTCATGGGTTCATACCTCACAAAAGTGGGGATGTTATTCTACTTTAATACTAAGTGTTATTTTACTTTATAGTAGTTATTGACTAGATTTAATTATCTGACATTAATAATTAGTATATAATTGTTATACAGTTATCTGTTGTTGTTAGGTATATATTTGATATTGATGAATTTAATCAATATATTTAAAAAAAATATAATTCTTGCTTTCATTTAAAAAAATGATTTTCTTTAAATAATTGATCATAATCATTACCAAATACAAAGAAATCATATATGTAGATCTGAATTTTTGTAATTTACTGGTGGAATTAACTCTACTCCTTTTTCTTATTGTTAATAAATTAAAGCTTGATTTCTAATCCGATTAAATTTCTTTTATATTTTCTTCTATATAATATATATAAGTCATGTATATAAAATATTCTTTTAAATGAAACCAATAACATTATCATACATATTATGTGTATATACTAAATAAAATAAAAAATACCATATACAAAGTTTAAAATAAAAAATCCAATCGTGTTTTGCCAACTTATCTTCCCTTGTAGACTTCTGAACCACCAACCAACATATACTACAGTCCCTTTATATATTGTAACAGGACACAGTGGTAGGTGGAACCGACACAACATCGACCATAATCCAATGGGTCATGGCAGAGCTTCTAAACCACAAGGAAAAACTGCACAGAGTGCAGAAAGAACTGTCCGATCTCATAGGCCTAAACACCGTCGTCGAAGAATCCCATCTGCCGAAACTGCGCTACTTGGACGCCGTAGTGAAAGAAACCCTGCGCTTACATCCCGCGGTGCCCCTTCTCCTCCCGCGACGCCCCAGCCAATCCTGCGTCGTCGGCGGGTACACAATCCCCAGAAATACCACTGTTTTTGTCAACGTGTGGTCCATCCAGAGAGACCTAGTCTCTGGGACAATCCCCTGGAATTCAACCCGAGAGGTTTCTGAACGGGACTGATCAAGAATGGGATTTTCATGGCAACAATTTTCAGTATGCGCCATTTGGATCGGGCAGGAGGGTATGTGCTGGTGTGGCTCTGGCTGAGAGGACTCTGATGTATATATTGGCTTCACTTCTGCATTCATTTGAGTGGCGATTGCCGGACGGCGAAGATGTGGATTTGACGGAGAAACTCGGACTGGTGTTAAGGAAAAGCACGCCGTTGATTGCCATTCCCACGCCCAGGCTGTGTGGTGAGGGTCTGTATGTTTAGTTCGGTACTGTTGATTTATGTTCTCAGTTGGGAACTTGGGATGTATTCTGCTTAATTCAATCGGGTCTATCAGTGCACTGATGGAATAAATGAAATATGTTAACTTGATTATTTAACTCTTGGCGGGTTTGTTTTTTATATTATTGGATACTGTTGAGTTCCTGCAAGAATATAAAAAAAATTTGATGAGAGATAATAAAAATAAATTGTTAAAAGAATAAAGTATAATTATATATTATAATAAATATAAAGAAGTAATGATAAAGATAAATATGGAGTGGTGGGTAGTTATGAGAAAATATAATTATAAAATTATTAAAAAAAATTGAAATTACTAATCTGACCAAATAATTTTAAAGAGAAAAAATTGAAACGAAGAGTAAATTGGGGCAATCTAAAGTTATTACGGTCAAAGGGTTCTCTTTTATAATAGTATAGATATAGTTTGTGAAGGATAACTTCATTTTTCCTATTTTTGTTATGTCACTAAATCGAAAAATTCTTACCCGAATTTAATTTGATTGAACCAATCCAATCATACACTTGCTCTGTGATTGGTCACTTTTTTTAAACTAGACACCAATCATATGACAAGTGTATGATACTTACCATGTAACTGATTCAGGTTTGATCGAGTCGGGTCTAGACAAGAATTTCCCTACTAAATCAGTTTTTGACCCTCATCAATGGTTCATAATAGGGGTGTCAACGAGTCGAGCTCGAGTCGAGCTCTACCGTTTTTGGTGAGCTCCAGCTCGAGCTCGATTGTAGGTGTTAGGGCTCGAGCTTGAGCTCGAGCTCGACAAGCTTATACAGATCGAGCTCGAGCTCGAGACTTATGCTCGAGCTCGAGCTGTCGAGCTGTCGAGCTCGAGCTCGAGCTGTCGAGCTGTCGAGCTTGAAAGCCGGTGAGACGAAGAAACAACGGAAAACGGGGCAGAGCACAAGCCGACTGTGACTAGGGAGAGACGGTGGAGGGGTGGGAGAGATGGTGAATGAGAAGCCATTATTGGAGGAGCCGTACCTCCCGCCCGCCGCCGCTGCCGCCGCACGCCGCGCCGCTGCTGCTGCTACCGCGCGCGCTGCTGCCGCCGCTGCTGCTGCTACTCGCCGGCCGCGATCCTGGTGCTGCCCCGCCGCCGCGCCGTTCGTGTGGATTTGGATTTAGGGTTGGGTTGGGGTTTGGGTTTGGGGAGAATGGTGATGGTGAGTGGTGGATTTGGATTTGAATTTGGGGTTAGGATTGGGGTTGGATTTGGGGAATGGAGAATTTGGGGTTAGGGTTGTATAATAAAATTGTTAATTTTTTTTAATAATTTATATGTTATAAATAATAAATATACTAAATATTATTATATAATTATAAAAAATTAAATATATGGTATAATATTTTAATATATTCTTATAAATGTAAATTATTTTTTAAATATTGTTGATATCATTATATAAAAAAGAATAATAATGATGATAAATAAGAGATAAACTTCTTAATTCAAAGTAAAAAATATTAATTGATCTTATTATATATATAAAATAATAATAAAAAATAATTAAAATTATTAAAACATCATTAATTACTACTATTATTATTATATTATCTTTAGATATTTTATAGTTGAAATTGATATATATTCACAATTTGCAATAAATTTGTATATTTATAAACGTTAGTATTACATTGATGTAACCACCATCTTACATTGTTGAATAATGTGGGTTAATCGGGCCGTCAAAATTCAGATCAAACCTTTAGATATGATCAAACATACATAAAAATACATTTGATAAAGTTTTAGATTTATCGGGTAGACGGATGTCGAGATATCGTACTCGAACGAAAAGAGTAATCATTCAAGACGATGTATCGTTGAATCAGACCATGTAATTTTAAACCGTACCGTCTGATATGATCTAATTGACACAAACTTATATATATTAAAATTTGGTATGAATCGGTTGGCTGAATTTTAAGATATTATAATTGTTAATTAAGCTTTTGATCTCATTTATATAATATATATAATAAAACAATAATTAAAATAATTAAAATTGATTAAACTTAGTATAAAGATTAAATGTATAAATAAAAGTACTATAATTTAATAATTTATTATTATTCAAAATAAAATGTATAATATTGATTAATAATTATAATATATGATCAATTTTGAGTATAAAATTGATAAAGTATTGAATATTATATGAAATATATAATTTTTTTAAAAATATAACTATATATAAAAAAAATAAAAAAATAAAAAATGCTTCAGCTCGCGAGCGGCTCGCGAGCTGAGCGAACAGAGGTAACTTGGCTCGAGCTCGAGCTCGAAAACTCGAGCTCGAGTCGAGCCAAAAGTCGAACCGGCTCTCGAAACTCGCGAGCCGGCTCGACTCGCCTGCCACCCCTAGTTCATAACGTTTGTTAATTGCATCAGTTTTAGTACCCTCCATTAATTTAATCGTGAAATCTACAAAAGAGGGCCAAATTCAAATGGAAAATTAGGCGGTTCTTCAATAATAAAAAGGCTATGTGTAGCAACTTCAGAGATAATACACAAAAGAGGCTCGAGAAAGTTGAATTAAAAAAAAAATAGCCAAAATTAAGGTGGGAACTTAATCCGTTTACTATAAATTTATTTATCAAATCGATGTATTTATCAGTTTTTAATATTAATATAACATATAATTATTGTTTCTATTAAAAAAAAAAAAGGTTTTAGTTTACTTTAGGAAAGCTACATATGTGCATGACTTATCTTCTTTTTAAAAATTGAATTAAGGCTCTTTGTTTATTAAACTTGTTTATTGAGTAGAATTAGATAACTATACAGCGAACAATTTGTTGTTTACTAGAACAAGTTTTTGTTTATCGTCTCTGTGGAGGTTTATTATTGTTATTTATTTGTTATTATCACTATTTAAATTATTCATACTAATGAATGAAGCCTGACTTAATTGACGAAGTTGAGACCTCATCAATAAAATATTATGAGTTGAAGTCCTATCAATATGTGAGTATTCGTCAATTTAATAGTGTTGTTACTCTGTAGTAATTATTGAAGTTAATTATATATATTATATTTATTATTATCATAATTTAAAATAATTCTAAAAACAGAATCGTTCAATTTTTTTATGCTGTCTTACATGCAAATATTAAACTTCTTCATTTTATAGTCAGTGAGCATAAAATTCCTATCTTCTTAAGTACTTAAAATTATGTTTTCATACAACTGTTATATATATATATATATTCTATTTGTTGATTTCAAGCAGTAGTTTTTCAAATAGTTCAATCATACAATCAGAAAGAGATAGATAAGTTATGATAAGGTATTCTCCATAGTCTATAAAGTGCTATAAACAACAATTTAGTTAACACCTTCATATAGGATAATAGTATCAAGAAAGCCACCGGCCGCTCAATCTGTTGAAATTTCCTCCTTTTGCGTTCCTGCCACAAATGATAGGTCAATGACGCAAATAACGCACGATAAGCTGCATTAACGACATGTTTTTTCTCGCCATCTGTGTGCTGCCCAAGTTATGTCCATTCCCTACTAACGATATTTGCGTTGTGCACAAAAAAATTACCTAAATTACATACCACCAAATTCAAAACCTATCACAAATTTTGATTTGCCACGGATTTTTTTAGGAAATTCGTCGCAAAAGTTCTGCTCTAGTTCTAAGTACATCAACTTTTATTTAAAGCAACAATTTGGGTATCCTACTTATCTAACTGAACTAATTAAGCCTCTCATATGCCTCGAAACCTGATTAGCATATACTGGACACTCCTATTTATAAGGGAATTTTTATTTCAGAATATGTATAGACTCACGCATAATCTAGGCCACTTGATGGTTTCATAATTAATATACACCATGGATCCATGAAATATGTTGAGTTGGTATTAAGCTACTACGTTAAAATGTGTGGGTCTTTGTTATATTGGATCGTATTCTTAGTTTTTTTAGAGATGAATCTGCTGTTGACCTTGTCAAACAGTTTTTTTTTTCTTTTTCTCTTTTTTATCGATTAATTATCGTTGCACGCAGTTCTAGTGAGCATACAAAAAAAACGTGGTATGAGATAATGAGAAAAAAATTGTAAGAAAATAAATTAATTGTAATTATAAATTGTAATAAATATGAGATATAAAATGAGAGAGACATGTGGAGTAGTTGGTGTTAAGAGAGAAAAAAAAAAAAAAAATTATGAGATTATTAAAAAATATTAAAATTACTAATCTGACCAAACTTTTCTTAAAGGGAAGAAATAAAATTAAGGATAAATTTGGGTATTCAAAATTGATAAGACAAAAGGTTTCTTTTAATAGTATAAATAACTAATCACTAAATAGAATTTGCTGAAATATAAATTAACATTTTATTTCATCTATACATTATTATTAAGGGAGATCGCCCATTTAGTATCGTACTTAATTATAACTACAAGAAAATAGCTCAATAGTTATGAAAAAATACGATGTTAAAGTTAGCGTCGAGCTAATTAGCAAGTCAAGTTTTTGTTTGCTAATCTACACTATTTGATATATATTGTAAACAATTCGTTGAAAAATTCGTTAGCAAGTAAACTTTCGTTACTAAATATTAGTAAGTAAATTCTTGTATTAAATAATGTGATTTAGCAATAAAAATTTTACTTGCTAATTACCTCGATGTTGATATTTTTTCGTTGTTATCAAACTATTTTTGTAGTGTAGTCCATTACTTATTTCTAAAATTTTAAATTAATTAACTGTTTTAAACTTCTCTATTTATTATGACCTTTCATAACTATCTCAATAGTAAAAATATAATTTTTAACTACGACTAATTATCATTATTAAAAGTAAAAAAGTATAACAATTACTAATTAACTATGGTTGCGCAATGGCTATTAGTCATTATTTTTGGGAGCGAGATTAAAATATTTGCTACAACTAAAAATTGTGGTAAATATTTGGCTATAGATAAAATTATGACGAATGTTGAGTAACTGTGGTAAAAATTTAAGTTTTTGCATCGATTTTGTCTGACCGTAAAAAATAATATTGATTTACTACGATTTTAAAGCTGATGTGATTTGTATCGTATAGAATTAATAATCATTCTTTTTTTGTAGTATTCTTTGGCAGTTCTCGTTTCTGTCATGCATTTTTTTTCTGTAATTTCTCCAACATTATGTATTATCTTTGCTTGACAATAATTTTTTATGAATTAAAATAATTCTATTAACTTATTCTTCTACATTTTTAGGTACGTTCTACTCACATAACCTAAAAAATACAATTTATATTAGTATATTTTTATTTAAATAACTTGGAAAATCTACTGACAGACTGTCTAGTATCAATTAGACTTCTCAAATATTATGTCACACGAATTGCTTACTTATTATGGCTTGTTAGCAAGTTATTGAATAATCATAAACTCAGTATTATAAAAGTCACAAATTATGGAAGTCCACTGCAACAGTACATCTCAAAATTAAATAAAGCATTGTTTATTAACCATGTTCCTCATTTGGTGGATCTAATATATTCAAGATGGACGTTCGAAGTCAAATTATATTTGCGTATGAAATTGAAAGTGTTAATCAAATATAAATGTAACTGTTCTGTGTGATCGTAGCTCGGGTTCCAAAAAGGAAAGAAAAACATACATTTTTAGCTGGTCAAGACAATTGTGAGACATAAAATCAAATCATGTGTTTGAGATCAAAGGGCTGCATGATTTTTAACAGAGCACGAGATAAGGGAGGCCATAAACTAATTAATAATAATAATTAATATATATTAATCTTCCCAATAGAATAGGCAAAATCGAAGTGCTGTAATAGAGGGGCAGTCTTAAAGCTATCATATGAGAGAATCCTCGTGAAATATCATCAGATTGCACGATTCCATCGTCAGAATTCAGAGTAAATAATCCAAGAATCAGTAGGAGAATTGCTATCTTGTTGTCCTTTCAGTCCTGGTAATGTCCAGTGTTTGGTGCACAAAGATGGAGCTCAATCCTTTGAAAAGAACTCCTCCCTTGCCACCAGGGCCGCCGGGCTTGCCCGTCCTTGGATACTTGCCGTTCTTGGGCAACAATTTGGTCCATAAGTTTGGAGAATTGGCAGACCAATATGGTCCAATCTACAAGCTACATCTTGGCAACAAACTATGTGTCGTGATCAACTCACCATCCCTAGTGAAAGAAGTGGTTCGGGATCAAGACTCGATTTTCGCTAACCGTGATTCTAACATTGCAGCACTAGCGGCAACTTATGATGGAAACGACATAGCGTTTTCGCCGCACATTCCCAGTGGCGGGCTATTCGGAAAAGTATTCGTCCGGGAGGTGCTCAGTAACAGCAGTCTCCAAGCATCGTACGATCTTCGAAAGGATGAAGTCAGAAAGGCCATCAGATATGTGTATAACGATATAGGAAAGCCTGTCCACTTTGGTGAACTGTCTTTCCGAACTGAACTCAATGTCATAATGAACATGATGTGGGGAGGCGTTCTTGAAGGGGAAGAGGCCCGAAGAGTGGGAGAAGAGTTTCAGGAAATTGTCATCAAGCTTGTGGATTTGCTGGGAAAGCCAAATGCTGCTGACTTCTTTCCAGTCCTGGCTGGTTTGATATTCAAGGAGTAAAGAAAGAGATGGAGGGTTATATGCAATCCATGGATCGGATTTTTGAGTACGTAATTGCTAAATGTAGAAAGATGTCGGGAGGAATCAAGAAAGAAGGAAAGGACTTCCTTCAAGTCATGTTAGAGCTACACGAGAAAGAAGATTCCGAGATGTCATTCAGCGTGAGGCAAATCAAGGCCGTATTGGTGGTAAGCTTAGTTTTAATTATATGAAGGGAAATAACATTTTTTGTTCCCTTACTCACGTTCTTTTCACTTTTAATATCATTGATCATAGAATTCTTATTTTAATCACGCAATTTCCAAAAAAATAGTATTTTGAACTCTTGGCATATTTCTGTTAGATATTTTAACGAAAAATCATACGTATTTGGCACGTCTGTTAGGAACTTTATAACTTTGGATCCATTTGTTATCAAATTCTCACTTTTGATTTCATAACTTTAAAAAAAATAGCGATTTTGGTCCCATACACTTAATGATCACTTGACATTTTTCGTTAAATATGTAATAAAAATGTGCCATAGGATAAAAATAAAAATTCCGTAATTAATTAGACCAAAAGTGGAGATGCCCTTTATTACAGGACCAAAAATTCTATTTTCTTTTATTAATACATTAATTACACAAGTGCCACAAAAATTAGCAGAACTAGTTTCCCCTCATAATTACGAAAAAGTTCTTTTAAGTTTATAAACTTCTGTACTAATCACTAGAAGAAATATTACTGTTTTCATTAGTCAAAAACTTAATTTCCATGGTTAAAAGAAATACAATAATTACTAAATTAACTTCGGCTCCTATTGACTGTATATTGGCCGATATATCAAGTTAGACCAAAACATAGGACTACTAAAATGATTTCAAATGTAGTGGACATACACTACAAGAAATGACTAAATAGTTATGAAAATTTGTTATGCTAAAATTAGCGTCCGATTAATTAATAAATAAAATTTTCATTGTAATTTATATTATTTAATATATATTTTAAATAATTAACTGTCAAATTTATTAGTAAGTATTTTTCGTTGCTAAAATTAATTAGAAAGTAACTTCTAGTATTTAAAATATATATAGATTAACAACGAAAATTTTATTTTTTGTGTCATTTTCTTATAGCGACAGTTAAAACATTGACAAATGTTGATTATATATGATCATAGCTTAAGTTTTTGTATTAATTTTATTTGACTGTGATAAAAAGCATTCACGGTACCGTGATCATTTATCATAAAAGAATCATTTTTTTTTTTGGGTAGTGAATCGATTTTGTTTGTACTGGCAGTGATAGAGTCGGTGGTGTTATAATAATGTTTTGTTTTGAAAGAAATATGTATCTGATCATTATAGAGGAAAGAAAAGCAATTACAATGCTTTTTTCTTTTTCCTAACTCGTAAAGTTAGAGCCAAGGTTCTGGTATATTAATTTTTAGGGAAAAAATGTATGCGATTTTTTTGTGATATTGTAAATGAGTAATTATCTCTCTTATGAACAAAAAAAGGGAAAAATTGCATTTTTTGTCCCATATAATAGGCACATTTTTTTTATAGTCTCATTTATTAGACTTTTTTCACATTTAGTCCCATATATTTTCCAAATTCTCAATGTTATTCCCAAGTCACTTTTTAAAACAAATGGGACTAACATTGAGAATTTTAAAAAGTGAGTTGGGACTAACATTGAAAACTTTAAAAAATATTGCTTTATTTTAAAACATAAATGGGAGTAAATTACTATATATTTTAATTGGAGATTAATTTGCTCATTTACAATATTATAAGGGGATGAATTGCATTAAATCCTTAGTTTTTATAAGGTTTTATTGTAAACTTAACACTTGATATGATATTACAATCGAAAAACTTGGAGAACTAATCAATATTAAAGTTTATAATCTGTTAATCAACTATTTTGAGTGATAGGATATTGTAGCCGGCGGGACTGACACTACAGCTACAACAATTGAGTGGGCAATGGCCGAACTTTTGAATAATCCAAAGGCCATGACAAACGTACAAAATGAATTATCTGAGGTGGTGGGATTGAACAATGAAGTTGAAGAGTTTCACATGCCTAAATTGAAGTACCTGGAAGCTGTTCTCAAAGAAACAATGCGTTTACATCCTGCTGTACCCCTCTTGATCCCGAGATCTCCAACCATACTTCCACAGTCGGGGGTTACATAGTCCCACAAAGAAGCACGGTCTTCGTAAACATGGCTTGGATCCAAAGGGATCCATCTATTTGGGACAGTCCACTGGAATTTAAGCCTGAAAGGTTTCTACGCGACAACCAAAAATGTGATTTTAGTGGTAACAGCTTTCATTATCTTCCTTTTGGATCAGGGAGGAGGATTTGTGCTGGCCTGCCCCTTGCGGAGAGAATGTTGATGTACTTACTAGCTTCACTTCTGCATTCTTTTGAATGGAAGCTAGATAGTGAAATAATCGATATGTCATACACGTTTGGGGCTTTCTTGAGGAAAAGTACACCACTGCTTGCTATACCCACACCTAGGTTATCTAAACCTAACTTGTACGGGTAATATGTAAGTAACATTTCTTGCGTTGTTGAATAAACTAGGAAGTTGTCATTGCTATAAGATCATAGGATTTCTTGTCCCGTAGACATCTGTAAGTGTTGTGGATTGAGTTATGGGAAATGTTTATTTGAATTTGGTTTTTGATTGAATTCAAGTGAACTACATGTTAAGTGAAGGCAAGGTGTTGAAAATATGTGTGTCCCATGACCGAAAGGGAGGCCTATCCCACTGGCCCATCAGCCCACTCAACCCAACACTAGTTACCCGGCCCACTTACCAACCCGGCTTGACCCACCTAACTCTACCCGACCCGGTTTGACATCTCTTCTATATTCTCTCAACCCTAACCTTAAGTCACTTTCTCTCCCTCTCACTTTCCAAGCAGCCAATTCTCCACATTTTCTTCTTCCTCACAACGGCTCTTTCTCCATCTCTTTTTCTTCACCCCTCACTTGGCATCGGTTTCCTTGCTCCACCGCCCATTTTATCTCTCCTCCTTTAATATTCCATTGTTATTTAAGCCCCCTTAGTTTCTAGGGAAAATTGAATCCGATTGAAAAATGCCTCTCTCTTCTATTCTCAAAATCCTCTCAAATTAGTGTTTTTGTGAACATCTCTTAGTAAAAATAACCTAAGTGGTTGAGCCTGTGTGGTATTTTCGGTAACTAGTGTGGTTAGCAACCTTGAGTTGGGTACCGGTCTTTTTGTGGCCGTGAGATTCTTTCTCCAGATCCAGGCTAGCTGAGTCTTATCCGTTAGTATTAGATACTCTGTATTTAGATTTGTAATTCACTTGGTAAATCTATATTGGCGTGTTCATTATTGTAATATTGTGGTGTAATTTTTTAAAGGTTCTCAAACCCAACAGTTTATGTTCGAAGAAATCCACTAGAGGGGTCGATCCCCAACAGTTGGTATCAGAGCTTGGTGGTGGTAAGATCTAAAATACCCCTCCTCTTTAATTTCTGTGATAATCGTTTCCATCTGCTTGATATTATCTGTTGGTTTTTCTTTTGCTTAGTGCGAAAAATTTCTTGGAAAATATTTCGGTCATTATATCTGCTTTAATCGGAGTGTGTGTCTAAGTCATTCTGCTTTTAGTGCGAAATAATATTTAAGTGCAAATCTGTTATAACTTTCTGTATTTGGTACACGATTTATTGCTTAGTGCAAAAACTAGTGTTATTTTCTGCCTTGTGTTAAATCTGTCTGTGTGACTACTATTGCTAAGTGCATATACTATGAGAAGGAAAAAAAAATGTCACTTTAAAATCTGGAAAATTTTGCGATAAGAATTTTCGGGAAAAGAAATTTTTTGGTCCAAAGTGTTTGATTTACATTAGTTGTAAAAAGTAGTTGATAATTTTTAGATTAATAATCTGTGAAATTTTTGGTTCAAAAAATTAGGTTTGTTAAAATAAGCTTGGTGCTAATTAATTAATCTATTTTTGGTGATTTTGTGATATTCGAAAAGTGCGAAACTATTCTATTGCTGTAATCTTCTTTTTTTTTTTTGGGAGTAACTATTCAGCTTTGTGCGACTTTCTGATAACTACATTGCTTGGTGTGATGATATACATATTCCTATTTAGTTTCTATTTGGTGGGTTAATATATTCGTGCAAAATAGTTTCCTGTTGGTAGTGTTGTTGCTTGGTGCAAATTATCTCACTATTATTTTTTTTAGTGCATAAATTGCAATTTTTGATTTATTATTGCTAAATATCATTTGTTAAACCCCGAGATAGAAAACCTCACTATTTCCTCACCTGGCGGGATCCCTTGAGATCGTCGGGTATCTAGATTGAGGCATAGTTAAGGACCCCTGGTGTTTTAAGTTCCTGTTCTGTTAAATACTCTGATTATTATTGCACATATCTTTGTGAATGACTTGTTATATCATGCAACCTTTCGATGAAAAATCCAATTTTTCTATATAGCAACAAAAAATGAAAGGGATTTTGATTCAACAAAAAGTGTTTAAAGCTATTAATGGTAAATATGCTGAAAATATTTTTGAAGAAAAGAGGCTTGAAAACGATGAATATGCATACTCCTCTATAATCCTTAATTTGTCTGATTCTATGATACGAAAAGTGGGTAAACTAAATTCTGCTAAAAGGCTTTAGGATAAACTTGAAGCTCTACACTGAAACATCTTTGCCTAGCAAACTTTTTTGCTTGAAAATTTTTTCTGTATAAACTTAATCTGTCCAAAAATATTGAAGCAAATCTTGATGATTTACTAAATTGATTCAAGTTATTAAATTGATTGGAGATAAGAATATTGATGACTACACCCCTATTGTTTTACTTAATGCTATTCCTTATGCATATAGTGATGTAAAAGCTGCTATTAAATATGGTAAAGATAATCTTAGCCTAGACACTGTTATAAATGGTTTGAAAAGCAAAGAAATGGATTTAAAAATTATAAAACAAGTCAGTCTGAGAATGAAATTAATTTGTAAGAGGAAGTGATTACAGTAATAGAAGACATAGTAAAGATAGGAGAAAAAGTCATAGCGAGTCTGAATCTAGTGATAGGGATGAGTCCAGTGATAGGAATAACAAATTAAGGGATAGACGATCTTATAAATTGTTAAAAAATGGGACATTACATTAAAAATTGTAAAGAGTCATAGAGAGACTAGAAGAACAAGGAAGAATAAAAAGGATTTTGATAATTATTTTGAAGTCTTTTAGAAATATTTTGAGTTCTGCTTTAGCATTTTCGTTGATTGCTTGGTAATATAGCTTTGTGCAAGAAATAGGCTTTGTGCAATCTATTTTTTTGTGATAAATCGCTTTGTGCAATGGCTTTGTGCATAGTTCCTTTTGTGATTTGAGCCTTTGCAGCTGGTTGTACCTTGGTGGCCTGGTGGGCCTTGGTGGCTACTAAGTCTTCTTGACTTTGACATGGTGGTTGAATGAGCCTTGGTGGTTGCTGTTTTCTTTGAGGATTTGAGTCTTAGCGGCTGGTTCGGTCTTGGTGGCTATGAGTTGCTTAGTGCTAAAGTTTTTGTTTCGTGCTACATTTGTTGCTAACCCCATTGTTTTGCAGGTACTGTGGGCTATGATGATAGCCTAGATCCGAAATTGGTCCAGTTCCCTTTTATGGGTCCTGGTCCAAGGGAGAATGTTGAAATTATGTGTGGCTCATGACCAAAAGGAGGCCCATCCTACTGGCACATCAACCTATTGAATTGGAATGCTCAACCCAATACTGGTTACTCGACCAACTTACCTACCCGGCTTGACCCACCTAACTCTACCAGACCCGATTTGACCTCTATTCTATATTCTCTCAACCCTAACCCTAAGTCATTTTCTCTCTATCTTTCCGAGCAGCAATTCTCTCCACATTTTCTTCTTCCTTACAACGACTCTTTCTCCATCTCTTTTTCTTTACCCCTCAATTTTTCGATGGCATCGGTTTCCTTACACCACCACCCATCTTATCTCTCCTCCTTCAATATTCCACGGTTATTTAAGCCCCCTTAGTTTCTAGAGAAAATTGAATCCAATTGAAAAAGGTCTCTCTTGTATTCTCAAATTAGTGTTCTTTGTGAACATCTCTTAGTAAAAAAAAAAACCCAAGTGGTTGAGCCTGTGTGGAATTCTCGGTAACTGTTGTGGTTAGCAACCTTTGGTACCGGCCTTATTGTTTTTAGTGTCGACATAATATTTTAAGTGCAAATCTGTTATAACTTTTTGTATTTGGTACACGGTTTATAGCTTAGTGCAAAAACTAGTGTATTTCTGCCTTGTGCTAAATCTGTCTGTGTGACTACTATTGTTAAGTGCATATACTATGAGAAGAAAAAAAAATATGTCATGTTTAAATTCTGGTAATTTTTGCGATAAGAATTTTCGGGAAAAGAAATTTTTTGGTCCAAAGTGTTTGATTTACATTAGTTGTAAAAAGTAGTTGATAATTTTTGTAGATTAATAATCTGTGAAATTTTTTTGTTCAAAAAACTACGTTTGTTAAAATAAGCTTTGTGCTAATTATTAAATCTGTTTTTGGTGATTTTGTGATATTTGGAAAGTACAAAATTATTGTATTGGCTATAATCTTCTTTTTTTTTTTTTTGGAGTAATTATTTAGCTTTGTGCGACTTTCTGATAACTACATTGGTTTGTGTGATTATATACATATTCTTGTATGGTTTTATTTGGTGGGTTAAATATATTGGTGTGAAATAATTTCCTGTTGGTAATGTTGCTTGGTGCAAAATTATCTCACTATTATTTTGCTTAGTGCATAAATTGCATATTTTGATATATATTGCTAAATATCATTTGTTAAACCCCAAGACCAAAAACCTTACTACTTCCTTACCTGACGGGATCCCTTGAGATCGTCGGGTTTCTGAATTGAGGCATAGTTAAGGACCCCTGGTGTTTTAAGTTCTTGTTCTGTTAATATTCTGATTATTATTCCTCATATCTTTGTGAATAGCGGGTTATATCATGCAATCTTTCGATGGAAATTCGATTTTTCTACATGGCACAAAAAATGAAAGGGATTTTGATTCAACAAAAAGTGTTTAAAGCTATTGATGGTAGATATATGCTGAAAATATTTATGAAGAAAAGAGACTTGAAAACGATGAATACACATACTCCTCTATAATCCTTAATTTGTTTGATTTTGTGATAAGAAAAATGGGTAAATTAAATTCTGCAAAAAGGCTTTGGGATAAACTTGAAGAGCTATATACTGAAACATCTTTGCCTAGCAAACTTTTTCAGCTTGAAAGTTTTTCGGTATAAACTTGATCTGTCCAAAAATATTGAAGAAAATCTTGATGATTTTACTAAATTGATTCAGGATATTAAATTAACGGGAGATAAGAATATTGATGACTAAAACACTATTGTTTTGCTGAATGTTATTCCCGATGCATATAGTGATGTAAAAGCTGCTTTTAAATATGGTAGAGATAATGTTAGCCTAGATACTGTTATAAATGGTTTGAAAAGCAAAGAAATGAATTTAAAAACTAATAAAACAAGTCAGTCTGAGAATGAAATAAATTTGTAGGAGGAAGGACTAAAAATCAAAACAGTGATTAGTAATAGAAATCATAGTAAAGATGGTAGAAAAAGTCATAGGTAGTTTGAATATAGTGATAGGGATGAGTCTAGTGTTAGGAATAATAAATTTAGGGATAAACGGTGTTATAAATTGTGAAAAAAGGGACATTACATTAAAAACTGTAAAGAGCTAAAGAGAGACTACAAGAACAAGGAAGAAGATAAAAAGGATTCTGATAATTTTTTGTGAAGTCTATTAACACTATTTTGAATTCTGCTTTGTGCATTTTCGCTGATTGCTTGCTGATATAGTTTTTTGCAAGAAATAGGCTTTTGTGCATTTTCGCTGATTGCTTGCTGATATAGTTTTTTGCAAGAAATAGGCTTTGTGCATATGTATTGTGCAATCTATTTTTCTATGATAGATCGCTTTGTGCATAGTTCCTTTGTGGATTTGAGCCTTTGTGGCTGGTTGTGCCTTGGAGGCCTGATGGGCCTTGGTAGTTACTAAGTCTTCGTGACTCTGACTTGGTGATTGAATGAGCTTTGGTGGCTACTATTTCCTTTGAGGATTTGAGCCTTAGCGGCTGGTTGGGCCTGGTGGCTATGAGTTGCTTAATGTTAAAATTTTTGTTTCGTGCTACATTTGTTGCCAAACCTATTGTTTTGCAGGTACTGTGGCTATGATGACATTCTAGATCCAAAACTGGGCCAGTTCCCTTTTATGGGTCTTGATCCAAGGGGGAATGTTGAAAATATGTGTAGTCCCATGAACAAAAGGGAGACCCATCCCACTGGCCCATCAGTCCACTCAATTGGAAGGCTCAACCCAATACTGGTTACCTGACCCACTTACCTACTCGGCTTGACACACCTAACTCTACCCGACCCGGTTGACCTCTCTTCTATATTCTCTCTACCTTTTCTTCTTCCTCACAATGGCTCTTTCTCTATCTCTTTTTCTTCACCCCTCACTTTTTTGATGGCATCGGTTTCTTTACTCCACTGCCCATTTTATCTCTCCTCCTTCAATGTTCCACTGTTATTTAAGCCCTCTTAGATTCTAGGGAAAATTGAATTCGATTGAAAAAGGTCTCTCTCTTCTATTCTCAAAATCCTCTCTAATCAGTGTTCTTTGTGAACATCTCTTAGTAAAAAAATAACCTAAGTGGTTGAGTTTGTGTGGAATTTTTGGTAACTAGTGTGGTTAGCAACCTTGAGTTGGGTACCGATCTTATTGTGGCCGTGGGACTCTTTCTCTAGATCTAGGCTAGCTGAGCCTTATTGTCAGTATTAGATACTCTGTATTTAGATTTGTAATTTACTTTGTAAATCTATATTGGCGTGTTCATTATTGTAACATTGCGGTGTAAGTTTTTAAGGTTTCTCGAACCCAAGTTTATGTAATAGTTGAGTTAGATTTTGGTTCGAAAAAATCCACTAGATGGGTCGATCCCCAACACAAGAACAATTCGTATAAGTTCCATCGGCCTTGAAATATGATGCTTCACCATGCAACATATATATGATGTTGAAGATTAATGAAATGATTTTACAATATTTACGCTAAATCTATACTCATATACATATATATATATATAATCTTTCACACTCACAAATGGTGATTAATCACATCACTACACTAATTTTTGTAAAACTAAAAATACCATCAGATAAATATTTATTCAATCTTTTAAATTTTAACAAATTAGTTAGTTTTTTTTTCTTTCTTTTTAATATACTTTACTATTATTTATAATATATTTTAAAATGTAAAATATTATTTATTTTATGCATATAGGAGCGACATGCCACATCAACAAGTGATTCTCAAATTTTATCCTTTTGTGCTTTTTCGTTATAAAATTAAAGGTGAAGCTAATGTGGCCAATAATATTCGAGGTGTAAAGAAAGATATGGAGGGTTATGTGCAATCTCTACAAGAATTTTGAGGAGGTTATTGCTAGATAAGAAAGATGCTACCTAGAGAACTCAATAAAGAATAAAAGGACTTTCTAGAGTCTATTTACAGCTAAAAGACAAAGAAGATTCAGAGTTGTCAATGAGTTTGACTTAAATCAAGCTTTTATTTTTTGTGATCTTAGTCTTATTAATACGTCAACTACATTAAGCGCCAATGTAATTATTTTTTCCTCTTTTAATTATCAATTCTTTTCCCTATGTTATAACGTTACATCTATAAGAAGAATAAATATATATTTTTATATGATTAATTATCATTATCGAAGCTAACAAATAATGATAAATACCATTCAATAATAGTCATGTAAATAACTATATATTATTGTTAGATCCGCAAGATATATCAAAGCACTAGTCGTAGCTAAAAATTATTGCAGATGTATTGATCATAGTTAAGACCATGATTAATATTTATTAACCATTGTCAAATATTAAAAAAGAATTCTATTTCATTTTCAAAGATCAATTTATTGTGAGACTATGATATGTAGTTGGACCTTTCTATGAGGAATTTGATCATAAATTTTAGAAATAAAGAAATCATTTTATCCCATCATTTATACCAAAAACTATCACGAATATCACGTTTTTCGTAAAGAAAACACCGTCACAAAAAGGGGGCATGTAGCGGTCAAGTTAGATATGAGTAAGACATACGATAGGATTGAACGGAATTTTCTTGAGCGTATGCTTAGTAGACTAGGCTTTGATCAGAGGGTGGTGTCTTTAATTATGCTTTGTATTTCATTAGTTATGTACTTCTTCATGCTTAAAGGTCATCAGTTTTGTTTTGTTAAGCCAGAGAAAGGTGTCTATCAAGAACTTATCTCTCTTTATCTTTTCATCCTATGACTAGAAGTCTTTAGTTGCCTTTTGTAAGCGAAGGAGGCAAGCGGGAAGATTAGGGATGTAACAGTGGTGAGGTAAGCTTCTCGAGTTAAGCACTTGTTATTTGTCTATGACATGCTTATTTTTCCAAGCCATACCGGATTTCCTCCTCAAAGAAATTGAGAGTATGTGGTGGATTTCTTTCGGAATGACTGGGACTGTAAGAAAGTTTAGTTGCTTGGTACAAAATGTACTGAAGTAAAAAGCTCCGGGGGGGGGATTATGAAAGTCGAAGCAATGTTGGCGTATTTTTATTAATTCGAACTTGTTACTAAGGCTAAGTATTTTCCATGAGATGCTTTTCTCCATGCCAAGATAGGTTACAATACATCCTTCATGTGACTAGCATTCTCACAGCATTGCCTATTCTTGAACAGGGGCTTGCGGTGGCCGATCGGCAATGGTTCTAACTTGAAGTGTGGTCCGATCCTTGGGCTCCATTATCCAATTTGTTTTAGCCAATTACACAACCCTTTTAGAGACCTTTAAGTGGCTCACTTACTGAACCGATTGGATGGTGGATAGAACTTGGAGGTAATAGATCATCTCTTCTGCCCGGATGACGTTGAGCTTATTAAAACCATCCCAACTAGTCAATCTGATCTCTTTGATATCTTTGTTTGGCATTTTAATAGAAATTTCAAATTTTCTGTTAAGTTTTCTTATCATCTTGCGTTTAAGTGTCTGTAGAATGACCGCAATAGGGCAAATTAGTGTAGCTCCCCTACAGACAATTGGAATTTTATAACAAAGTTAGGTTGTTTTTGTCGATCCTATTATAGCTGACTTCATCATCTTTTATCAGACACATTACCCATTTTTTTCTAGAAAAATGAAACTTACACTAATGTGGAAAAAAAAAAAAAAACAATTTACCCCCTATATTTCTTAAAATAGAGCAAAATACCTCATGTGGCCAGCGGTGCACTACAAGAGTCCTTTTGGCACCTGATCATGATTTTTAACCAATAAAAATATTATTATATATATTAATATATTAAATATATAACTATATTTACATATATAAATGTGATATTTATAAAAAATATATTTTTTTTCCTTTTTTTCATCTTCTTCTCCCTCGGACCACCTCTGTCTGTGTCGCCACCAGTCACCCCGCCCCCACTCCCCTTTCCCTCCCCCTCGTCCCCCTGTCGCTACCCTTGATGTGCTTTAGCGCCGCCTCCACCTTCCCCTCCCCTCCTGCACCCATATCTGCCCCCCTTCCAAACCCCTTATATTCTCCCCACTCCCCCTAGTCCTCCCTGTGGCAACCGTTGATGTGCTTTAGGCCCGCCTTCATCTCGTCCTCGTCCTCGTCCTCGTCCTCCCCCTCCAGCGCCCACATCTGCCTCCTTCCCCAACCCATGCCCATTCCCCTTCTCCCCTGCCGACTACCACCTCATCTTCTCCCCCCCCCCTCTCTCTCTTATATATATATATATATTATATATATATTTATATTTAACTTATTACATATGCATATATATATTCAAATTTATTATATATAATATATATAATTTAATTATATATTTATTTAAATTTAAACCGTTGATCTGATTAGATAAAATCTACACCGTTGATTTATTAGTCAAATTTGGATCTTAAATTGAAATCAAGATCCAATAATTTTTAAATAGAGGCATAAATGCTATTTCAAATTTTAATTTAAAAAGAAAAACCGGACGTGACATTCACCAAACATATCAGTGTTTTTTCTTTATTTCTAAAAATACAAAAAATAAATTATTATTTTATTTTTCACATGATGATTTTTCGCTCCTTTCTTTTTGCTTTGTTAGGAGATTAGCAAAAAGGCTGCTCGCCTACTTGCTAAGAGTTTTGATTAGTTCGCTAGGATCCTCCCCTCGTACTTTGTCTAAAACTCTTGAGGTTGATGCTCTATTTTAATTATATATTACGTGATTTTCCCCTAAAAAAAAACACGTTCTAATGAATAGCTATTTTAATCAGTTCTCATACCTTCCGTCGGGTTTGGATGGAGATTGACCACCGAATGATGTTGCACATAACCAGAAACGAAACAGTCCATTGGCAATTACGTTCGCTCAGTTACGCAAGAGCCATTTAGTTTGGAGGTTAGATTCTCACATATATCTTCTGTGAGGGTAATCAGGCAACACATTTTCTGAAAAAATACAGCATGCCACGCAAAGATATTTCCTAAAAATAAAAAGTTGATTATTTCCTATACTATAAAATAGGGTAAAATGCAATTTATCAGATATGATATATAAAATGAGCAAATATATTCCTATGAAAAGAAAATAGCAAATAATTCCCCTGTGTTTCCAAAAATGAAACAAATTATCCTCTATCAATGGTTTAGATATGGGGGTAATTTGCTTTATTTTCCAAAACACGGGGAGTAGTTTGCTATTTTATTTTTACAAGGGGTTTGTTGCTCAATTATCATAGGGGGTAAATTGCATTTTTACCCTATAAGTTATTACAGCTTAAAGATCGTAATAAATCAGTATAATATACAATGAACAAACAAAATCAATGCGGATGCTTCAGTTTTGACTACGAATAATTAACATTTGCTATTATTTTAGCTATGGCAAAATATAGCGTTAGTTTTTAGTTGTAGCAAATGTTATGGCGTCCTTGCAAAGACAATAGCTAATAGTCGTTGTACAATCATAATTAATTTGTATCCACCATAATTTTTTACTTTTTTCTCATGTAATTAACCAAAATGAAAACTCTCATTTTTTTTATAGGGATCAAAAGTGCTCGATCTAGGAAGTATCTAGAGGAATTTGACCTGATTTCCATTATTAAAGAGTATAGATGTTGGACATATGGTTCTAACATATTGTTTTGAAGTTAGAACGGACATGAGATAAGTCATGGCCATTCTCTGTCCAGCGAATGTCTGATATGTCGTGGCCACGGCTTATCTCTGCGTGACAGTTTACTTATGTGGTTCAGTATTCAACTTATACAATTTTCGGTAATCGCCAATGAGTTACCAAATTCCCACGAAGCGGGCATTGAAATCGGTGTGGACTGTATTTCAACTATAGAAAGCAATATTATTTGGTCTGCTTGGAGAGATGAGCTAGCTTCGTTGATGTATAACGAGTGGATGTCCCGTGGCTGATCATGGATATGGTCTTATGATGTTTTTTTTTTTTTTTTTTTTAGTAGCTGTGTTTACATTAACATATGCTTGATCCTCTTTGTTTGTATTGTATGCACTGTTATTCCTTCATTACTATTACATTGGGCTGCTACTTCTGCGCATTTGCTTCAACTGTTGTACGGTGTGATTTACTATTTCGCTTCCATAAAATTAGATATTTTGTGTTTGCCTTTGTCTATTTAATTTTATGCATTTTTTATATATGTGGTATCTGTCATTACTACTTCATTCAACAGTTACTTGTTTACACAATCCCTTGTTATGTGTTACAGTTATTTACCACACTGCCAGTTACTTCATTTTTTTATGTCTAAATTTTTTAAAGTTTAGTCTACGACTTTATAATGCCTCTCTTCTGTTACAAGTGCAATGGATGCTGACTTGTTCTCTACGCCCATGTCAATACATTGGAGGATGAAGGTAGCAGTCAGCAGAAACGTCGTGGTAACAACAAGGACCGATCTGGATCGCGTAGGACTTGGACTATTATTGAAGAAGAGACATAATTAACGGACTCATCCTTGGTAACGACGGGTGAAAGTGTGATAATGGGTTTCGGAATGGATATCTGGCACAACTCGAAGCTCACATGAAAGGGCCTTCCCACAGTGTCACATCAAGGCGGAACCACACATCCACTCAAAGCTACACGTTTGAGAAAACAATACTCAATTCATGCTCAATGATGGCCAAGAGTGGTCTCGGGTGGGACGATAGCAGAAACATGGTTACTGTTGACAACGACAACGCGTGGGACGAATTCCTGAAGTATTAATGATACAATTGAATGCTGCCCTTACCTGTTAACCCCACATTATCATTGTCTTTGTGTGCTTTTAAAATCCGGCATAGGTTCCTTTCATATTTGACGTACCAATATTGACTTAACTTTAGTTTTTGGTCCCTGTCTCAGATTGATCAGTCAGCCAAGGGAATGAGTATAAGTCTCGGCCCTTTTTTCCAGCTTGGAGGGAAATTTTTGATAAGGACCACGCAACGGGTGATTGTTGCTGGGAGCCTACTAGGGCTGCAACTGAGAAGACAGGATGAGAGCCGCCAGATGTTCAACAATGCAACGCTCCAACGGGTGATTGGAATCCGGAAACAGGTTTCCATGGATAAATGAGGAAATACCGCAGTCCATAACATCAATTACAACCGGACGGTAGACTCGTCCAGTGCCACGAAATGAACACCAAGCAGCCGTAAGCACAAGGCATACGACCCTTGCCCTGAGATACCGCAATTGGTGAATATGGTCTCAAACTTTTGTGAAACTGCCAACAACAGCATTGGGTCCCAGACCAGAATGCTAGAAAGTGAGTTTGGTGATCTGGATAAACGTGGGGTGGTGATGGAAGCTGTTAGGGAAATATCTGGTCTGGAAGAAAATGACGTTCTAGTGGTCACTAGTAAACTGGCGCACAAACTGAAAAATATGGATATATTTTTCAGCTTGTCAATGGAGTCCAAGGCAAAGATGGTACGTCTAATACTCGACGGACGCATTTAGTCTTCCCAAATTACTAACGCTATCTGATATGTGAATTTTTGGTGGGTGACACCCGGATGAAGTGAAATTTAAGCAACGCACTGGAAGGTTATCGTCCACGTGTTCTTTTTGGAAGTTATATTTTGTTCTATGTGCCGTATGTTATACATTATATACTACCAGGCACCCATAAATTCAACCACATACCGTTGGTAAAAGCATTAACCAGGCTCAAGATCTATGTATTTGGTAATGAACTGCATCTATCTAACCTTTCTATTCATAGTGGATGTTACTTGGATTGTTGTTTGTGTAGACCCACTTTACTAACGAACGAATGTCATGAAGTGTACTTATCTCAAGGAATGTCGTGAATTGTAAACTGTAAAGCCAATACTTTAGTGGCTGAATATAATATGTCTTGAAAGGGGATCAAGGATTTTAATCTAATGATGAAGAATCATCATAACGAGTTAAAAATTATGAAGCTTTAACGAAAAAACAAATCAATGATTAAAATAAATTTTACCCTTTTACTAGGCATATACCCACGTTGTTCAGTACACAAAATCAAAATTATTTTGACCCGCCTAATTGTAATGCACATATCAAAACAAGCATTTAACATCAAAACAAAGTACCATGTCAATGGTTAAGCTTTATGCAAAATAGTTTAATAACTAGTGGTTCGTTCAATACAACTTAACAAAACACTACTTCAACTAATACCTCCACATTTAGGAAAAACCATTACACCATAATGTTTAAGTCCTGAAGCATTAATAAAAACAACGTTCACCACATACCATACTACAGTCTAATTCTCATCACCCTTACTGGAACAAAGGTCTACGACTTCTGGCTCGTCGCCCAGGTTTTCACCGAGAAAGACCACATCAGACTCATGTTCACTTTCTTCCCCAGCTGTTTCGCCCAACTCATTCGATATTGACTCCTTGTCTTCAGAGTCGACGCCCTTGTCTCCTTTTTTTGAAATGGCTCAAATGAATCCCACTTATGCTCCCCGCGGTAAAAAATACTTTAGCAAAAGGATATGCCTACATTGAATACAAACATGAATACAACTCATGCAAATGATCTTGTTGTGCAGACAGATTAAGATAGAAAATGGGCACAGATTACAACCTCTCTAAAGCGGTTCCAATCTTCAGTGGCTGCACTTACACAGTTGACATTGGATTCCAAGCAAAGGGGGGTCAGAGATGATGCACTTGAAAAATCTCGTACCGAAGATGTAAAGCCTCGAGCTGTGTGAAGGTATCTAGTGATTGAATTCTTTTTTGGGCCAGTGATCGATAGCACCCTATTGCATAATTGAGGGAAGTTCGGTTCGGCCTGTGGGGGTTGCTCTGCTTATAACCTCTGTTACCTTGCCATGCCAATATGTTGATGAAGGCATTGTCTACTCTCCTTAGTCCAGGCTGTCGAGTAAAAGTACTTTGACTGCCCCTTCGGCTTCCGATCGGCATGGTCGCAGTTTAAATTGATTAAAGGTAGAGGCTGAAAATGAGTCGCCGCTTGATTGTGAGGAAAAGTTCAATGTGGAAAACAGTTCTTCGCCACTACGTATCCTAGTGGGTTGTGAACAATAGATGAAATGACTGTTCGGGTGTTGGGAGAAAGAAGAGGTTTAATGACTATTTCTGATTTTGGAGGTTGGGGGATGTAATTTGATTGGATGTTTGCATTGAAGGGGTTTCAACGTAGAGGGCAAGAATCAGTTTGCCAGACAAAACGAAGACAAGGAATTATTGGATTTAGATTTCTCAAATCAAATCTTCGCAATCATGAAGATCAATTGAAGTAAAAAATTATTTTTGGACGGACTTAAAAAAGAAAATTTCCATATATTATAAAAATTGGATGTGGTGGGTACAAAACTACTATTACAGAAAATTAATTAAATTATAAAGTCTTCATAGGGTAGAACTTTTGATTCTTGTAATGAAATATTAATCAATAGATTGTATGTTTGGTTAATTTAAAATAATATTTCCCGTCAGTCAGGTGTAATGTACATAATTAGTTACGGATATTCATGTTTAGTATTAATTCATCGTAGGCAATTTAGTACTATATTTTATGAACGCATGTATCAATTCATTGCAATTTACGTAACTATACATGTTAAACGTATATTCATTAACATTCAATAACTATGATAGCCAATTAAATCTATTCATGCAGATCCATGAAACAGGTACTGTATACATGGCAATATGAAAATAATTTATTTCATAACACGAAACCATATATTCTAAAATGAAGTAACAATATGGAAATTATTTTTTAGTAAACCCATCGTTAAATGTATGTATATAATTAATAATGATATCTGATTAAGAACACAAAATAAAATTGGGTGATAGACTAAAATATCTTTGGACAGCAGTACAATATATGGAATAAGTATGGGTCAAAAGATTGAGCAAGTTAAGTACAAAAATGTTTGATGAATATAGTTATACTAAATATAGTTAATCAGTGTAATATATATATATATATATATAACTACTCGCTTTAAAGTGAAGTAACTTTGAGCCAATTAAAAACTATATGTTATATATGATCAAATTTTAATTAAAAATAAATTTAACGTATATAATATAAGTGTGTCTATCCACTACTGCTTTTGTTACAAAAGTGAATCGCCTATAAACTTAAAAAGGGTCATTTTACACTCATTGGGTTAGTGACACTTTCAAATGGTTTATGAGTAATTAAATTTACATTTGGGATTTGCCATAGCAGTCTAATATATTAGTGCAGTCTTAAAACAAAGTTGATATTATTTCTGTAGATTAACAAAGCATTTCATTACTAAATTGCCAATTGTTCTTTTTCCGCATTAGACTTTAACTTCCCCATTCCCAGCAGCTCCTCCGCCCACTCTGCAGCTCCATCACTCCGCCTCCTTCCCCTCGCAGATCTGTCTCATTTTCCCCTCCCCCTCTTTTGAAATTATACTCAGAATTCTTCATCATGTTAACTAACTTATTTATTTTGCGTACTTATGTTCTAATTTCAAAAGATTTTTTGTTTAAATATTTTTGCTATATTTGCTTATTCAAATTTTTTTCAAACTTATTTCAAACAATCAACTTCATTAAGGTCACAATAATAATATTTATATATCATTGATTGTGTGTGAAAGTTTAGTGAATCACAAGTTCAAAAACCAAACACCCACAAAAAGTACTTTTCTTAAGCTAAAAGCTTTGCAACTTTCTTTTAATGCTTTTACGGGCAAGCTCCAAACTAAAGCGTCATTGACACAAGCTTGAAGCCTTCACAGCTTCACACGTGAAGTTCACCAATCTCTCCATTTCCGCTAAAACATACAATTGACCAAACTGTTTTCTTAATGTTTTATTTTATTTTGAACGCATCATGATACTCCAGTGCTTTACCATGGATTTAATGCTTGACTTTAACTAGCATATTTGAACCATCAATAATTATGATTTTATTGATAATTAGATAGAACGTTGTCAAACCCACAACATAAGTTTGAGTTCTTGCTAATATTAGATCTTTGATTAAAATAAAAACGTATGTCTTAAATTTGTTGTGCTAGTGATTACCACGTCGTAGCTAGACTTCTTTTGTGAGTAGGTGATCAGATATAAAAACCCTAGTCGAACATATGATGTAGATAATCAGAATATAAGACCCTATCGGTGCAATGACGTGGGCACAATCATTCATTTGGTTCTGTGGGTTTCCTACTTTTCGTCTCCATTAGTAACCAAGAAAGAAGATTGATTTGCTTTGCCCGTGGACCATAAAATCGGAGATGACCATGCCATAATCGATCATCACAGGACAAAGAAAATATTAACATAAAATCCAACAGATAGCAACTCAAATATAGTAATCAACACCAATTATATTCGTAAAGAAACGAAAGATTACTAATAGGTTCATGAGTGAGCTGGAATTTGTACTGAATTGTTCAATTAAAACTCAGGAATTACTTTCAAGGCAACAGGCCCATCTCATTAGTCCAATAAATAGCAAAAGTGGGATCCCTTTGCCGCGTAGCTCTTTTAGCCACAGTTTTCATACTATCCATCGGATGGATGCTCACCAAAACACAAAGTCAAGAAGCCCCTCATCCTTGCCTCCAGGGGCCACGAGGCCTGCCATACTACTGGGTACTTGCCGTTTCTACATTGAAAACTCTTACACATACAATTCACTGAACTAGCCCGCCAATACGGCCCTATCTACCAAGTTTCAAGCTCGAAACAAGCTCTGTATGGTGATCAGCTCCGCCGTCCCTGGTAAAAAGAGGTGGTACGGTGATCACGATACATGCGTATTTGCCAACCGGGACGCGCCCATTGCTCATTGATCGCGTCGAATATGGAGGGAACGACGTCGTGTGGACGGGACTACGACTCACACTTTGCGCATGATGCGGAGATATTTTTCAAGGGAGATGCGTCAGCAACAGGCAACCATTGAGGGGTCGAACCATCTTCGGAGGGGAGTGAGGAGGGCCGGTCAGAGCATGTTTATTCCAAGATCGGGAACACCGGTGGACGTACGTAGGTCACAAGTAACGTTTTTCATTGAATTGAATGTGATAATGAAGCATGGCATCTGGCGAGGCAGCACGTAGGTCGAGGGGGCGAAGCGGACAGGTTCGGCAGAGCTAAGTATTTGGGGAATTGCCCACAAGCCGGTGGGTTGAACGAAGCCTCGTTGATTTGTTCGCGGAACGAATGTGTTATTCGATTTATTTTCCAGTTCTTGCCATTTGATGTTCAGGGGATTGCGAAAGAGCCAAATGGAAAGGGTTATCGTGGCAGTGTTGTGGAATAGAAATCGATATGATGAGGATGCCAGCTGAATGGATAGAGTGTATGGGGTATGGCTGATAAATGCGAATTTGTTATGAAGGTAAGAAGGATTTTTCTGCGCTCTTATGATCTCAAGAGAGGAGGACGAAATGCTGAGGCTCCACATTTCAGACTTATAGACTGAGCATAAGGGCCATTTGTAGATTGCGTAGAATTCATCATCTTGTCATTTTCCTAAAGAAATAAGAAGAGAATGGAATAATTCAACTGTTTTTCTACGACTAGTTTCAGGCTTCCTCTAATTTTCTTGGATCATGTATACCCAACAAAAAAAAACACATAAAGTGGCTCTTGTGATGCTTGATTCTGCCTC